>MJUU01029610.1:184570-200276 GCA_002080025.1 Modiolus philippinarum
GTCTTCGTCAACTTTGTAAACTTACTCGTTTTCTAACTGTCTTTAACCAAAAAGGAATGGTTTTAAGTCATGAAATTCTACATATCGGCATATTATAAATGTTAATTTCTTTCAATGGGTTTATAAAATGATTCATTCAGAAACTACAAAATGTTGTATGTGGACAGTTTGGCACTAATTTTAAGGGTTAAAATGTCGTATGTCAGTTTCTGGCTTCATAATAAGACTTAAAGCTTCAAGTGATATTGTGCTGGCATCGGTATCGTGACTGTATGATTGATTTTGGTTTTTCACGTAGAAAGAATGGAAAATGAAAAAAATAAACCTATTTTTGCTTCTACTGAAAAGTTGCAAAATTGCATATATGACATATTGGAAGCCCAGCGACGATATGAGTTAGTGGTATCGAATATGAGTTAGCTAACAAGTGGAGATACATACGCGGGTTACTGTCATAAGATTGTTTCCGTTTGTACTATCATTCCATTTTTACGAACTCTTTTTACGCATCACCATATGCAAGGAGGAAGGTCTTACGAGCCTTAAATTGAAAATACCACTAGTTAAAAGGTAGTTTTTATTCAATCTTAGCCTTGTGAAACGACTTACTCTTTGACTGCCAGGGCGTTTTCTACTTTTATCAAAATCAGCCATAACCCCTGAATTTGGGAAAAATTGATCGGCGACATCCATTTTGGGAATGTTCATATGATATATGATATACACATTATACAACATTAGACTCTTTTTAACAAAAAATGAAAAAAAAATCATTCTAATTGATTTAAAACTACTTTTTCAGATTTTTAGTAAAACATAGGTGTTTTCACATTGGGAATGAGTCCCTTAAAAGGATTTAACAAAGGTAAAAAAAACCCTGACTGTGCATTTGGTGTTTTTGCAAAGACACACTTTTCAGTTCATTATATATACATTTAATTATACATAATATAAGTTCCTACAATCAGAAAAAGTTACATGTATATTAGAATGACAATTTCCCAACACTGTACATCAATAATCAAAATGGGGCAATTTATAAGAATTTGAATATATAATTCGTATATATATATGTTTGGATTAAAAAATAGAATTAAGTATCCTGAAATATTAAAATAAAAACTATTTTCTGTATCTAAAGGCAAATCTTGGACACATTATATGAATAACAAATGGGCCAAAATTGACCCCTGTTATAAACCGGTAAATTGATCCCTGTTGTACACCGGTTTAATAACAAAATACCGAAGTTACTGTGAATTTAAATTCTGCATATGCGCATTTCGACAACTTATGTATCTTCTGTGCAGATAAAATCTAAACGTTTGGAAGACCATAAACTCAAAGATGTTTAAAAACTGATAGAGAACAAATAACCAAAATGATCTAAATGTAAAGCCAAAATCAGCCAAGGACAGAGCTTTGCATGAGGGAGATACTCATGCACTTCACATCAGAGTTAATGAATGATGTCCAGGTTATTTCACGGATTGTTTTTAAATTCACAGTAACTTCGGTATTTAGTTATTAAACCGGTGTACAACAGGGATCAATTTACCGGTTTACAACAGGGGTCAATTTTGGCCCATTTGTTATTCATATTATGTTTCCAAGATTTGCCTTTAGATACAGAAAATAGTTTTTATTTTAATATTTCAGATACTAAATTCTATTTTTTATCCCAACATATATATACGAATTATATATTCAAATTCTTATAAATTGCCCCATTTTGATTATTGATGTACAATGTTGGGAAATTGTCATTCTAATACACCTGTAACTCCTTTTATATTATGTATAATAATATGTATGTATAATGAACTGAAAAATGTATCTTTGCAAAATCACCAAATGCACAGTCAGGTTTTTTTTACCTTTGTTAAATCCTTTTAGGGGACCCATTCCAAATGTGAAAACATCTATGTATTACCAAAAATCTGTAAAAGTAGTTTAAATCAATTGGAATGATTTTTTTCTTTTTTTTTTATAAAAGAGGCTAATGTAGTATAATGTATATATCATATGAACATTCCCAAAATAAATGTCGCCGATCACATTTTTGCCAAATTCAGGGGTTATGGCTAATTTTGATAAAAGTAGAAAACGCCCTGGCAGTCAAAGAGTAAGTCGTTACACAAGGCTAATATTGAATAAAAACTACTTTTTAACTAGTGGTATTTTCAATTAAAGGCTCGTAAGACCTTCCTCCTTGCATATGGTGATGCGTAAAATGAGTTCGTAAAAATGGAATGATAGTACAAACGGAAAAAATCTTAAGACAGTAATCCGCGTATGTATCTCCACTTGATAGCTAACTCATATTCGATACAGCTAACTCATATCTGGTACCGCTAACTCAGAGTATGTGAATTTTTCAGAGATTTTATGTAATATACTGTTTTAAAATGAACGAAGGCTTGTCTGTTTGTTGTTAGAGACTATTAAAACACATTTATTCCACTTAAGATCATCAATGTAGTTGAACCATTGAGTTCAAGGCATTATTTCGTCCGTTCCCTATGCTTTCAACGAGGCTTATCTAAGAATAAAGGTTCTAGAGTCCGTTTCAGTAGTTTTCAGTTAAGGTAGGAACCATGAGAACACATCGAATGACATTCGCCTTTTTTAAATAATAGTCCGATAATGTAGAAAATAAAGACGATTTACCTTCGAGGTGCACAGAAAAAGTCCTGGCAACGCATATCCGGAAGTCCCGCTAACGAAATTGTTTTCATATCATTTGGATATGATTTAGCGCGATTGGTGGCCATGATAAGGAAAGTCATTATCCAAAAGTGTAAAAAAGAGCTACTCATTACCAAAAAAGGAAGCCAAATCAAGGGCCAAGGGCATCCACCGATTACCATACACGAAATGAAGCCTCTGTATTTTAAGGGGTTAGAATTCAATTTAAAATTTGGTAAAAAAAATTGTTTCCGGAGCATTACCTCGGGACACCTTTATGGATTTGAATGAAATTAACACAGATGACAGCATAGATGTAAGAAAGATACATATGTTTTCGGGCAAAGCAAGTTAAAAGGTCAAGGTCACAAATAAAAATTTCATTCAAAAATTGGTTTCCGGATCCTAACTTTATTGATTTTAAAGGAACTTAGACAGATGAAAGAAGACACCTTTTGATTTTTGATCCGGGGGTTAAAGGTAATCGATACAAAAACTTACAGAAATTTAAGATTTGTTGCCAAAATTTATTTCCAAGAGCATAACTTCAGAACACCTTAATGGGTTTTAATGAAATTAAGACCGATGATGGAATTTAAGTTCAGAATGACACCTTTCCTTTTTGAGTTCAGAAAGTCAAATGTAAACTCACAAATACTTCAAGAAAGTATATAAATGGTCTAAAATTGATTTCTGGAACTAACCCCGGATGGTTTTGTAGATTTAAATGAAACTTACACGGCACAAGCATGAGAGGTGAGGAAGACGGCTTTTGATTTTAGTCTCAGAAAAAAAGGTCAAAGTCGCATATACTTGCAGAAAAAATGGTCCAAAATTTTTTTTCTGGGGCATAACTTGAGAATGGTTTTATTATTTGAATGAAACTGATATAGATAAATGCAAGAGTTAAATAAGACACCTATTGATTTTGGGCTCAGTAGATAAAAGGTCAAGGTCACAAATACTAACGGAATTGAAAGAATTAACAATTTTGTCAAAAAATTGGTTTCCGGAGCATAACTTCAAAACACCTTTATGGATTTGCATGAAGTGAACACAGATGAAAGAAGACACTAAATACAGGCCATAGAAGGTCAAATGTGAAATTAACAAAGACATATTTGAAATAAAAATTTGGTCCAAACATTGGTTTCAGGGGCATAACGACACCTTTACTTTAAATTATTCCTGCTTGAAATTTTGATCTTGACAATGATTTATAATGCTTTAATCTGCATATCATACATTATTATGCTTCCTGTAAGAAACTGCATTAATAGTGTCTGATATACTATTTTGGCATAGTATACGTACAGCCATGCACTATGCCTGTCACGTGACTTTGAAGGCGGAGCTACATTACTGTCAATCAAATAGTGATGAAAATTTTACCTGTAGGGATCTACTGTCNTCTTAAAAAATAAAGTTTTTACCCCACTTGTGACCATTCATTGTACTTATCTCTTCATTTTATATCATGAAATAAATGAATTTTTGAGATTTGCCATAAAAAGTTATTTTTCAAATTTCCATGACAACATGTATTTGAAATACAGAAATTTTAAACTGACAGTAACTAAATAAATAGAACAGCTATTTATTAACTTGGAAATTGAAATAAAATCATGAAAATAAATGACACAGTCAGCATAATAATGATAATAACATTGTGTTTAGCAATGACTATGCCAAAATAGTGGTCAGGGTTGAATACCCCTTCGAGTCGTGCACTATGGCCTCAACCCTGACCACTATTTTGGCATAGTCATTGCTAAACACAATGTTATTATCATATTTTTGAAATCAAAATTGGGAAGCGGATACATATATTAGTGAGCTTTGCTCGCCGTTTATCAAGTTTTGATATGTTCTCACATGACTTAGAGGTAACATCAGTGTATTGTTACCTCAGACAAAAAGTATGTTGAATAATTAAGGCTACAAACAAAGAACCAAAGTAATAATATATATAATCCTCAGATTACCTTAAACCCCCTATATTATTTCATATTAATAACTTGAATGGTAACACAGTATAACACTCATCGTTGACTAAACGCCTTACTTATTGTAAAATATACGAAGATTGTCAAAAATCACAGACGATTTTAAAATCACTTAATCACCCAATAACAAAATCTCTGGGGAATTTGAATACAAAAAGAAATTTTGTGTAAATCTTCATGTCAAAGTACCAAACCCTAAATTCGAAGGCAGACACAAAAAGTACCCCCTTCCACCGATTAAGTCAATGCTGTCTTTGTGTAAAATTATGCTGCGAATGGTACAGCTTCTCGGTTATTCCAGAAAGTAAAACGTTTTCTTTAGTGAATTTCTGGAAGTCATACTGAAATTGAACAATATTTGTAGTTGGTTGTGCATTCCAGTTTTCATAATAACTGTTTTCACTGAAAGCTAGACATTACACTGTGTCAAGGACGTAGAATGTCTATATGCTGTCCTTGACAGTGTATAATTCCGAAAAGGGAATATAGCGAGCAAGCAAGCTCGTGCCCTAAAAATCAAATAGTCCGACGGCTCCCTAAAGATGAACTAAACATGAACATATTCTCTGAAAAATATAATACTGCAGGCGCGGATCCAGGCAATTAGAAATGGGATGGGGGTGGTGGTTCCAATTGGAAATTAAAAGGAGCATTTTTGGGGTATTTCTTAATAAAACATCAGGATATTCATTAAAAAATACATGATTGTCCAGAAAAAGGGGGGTTTAAAGGGGGGGGGGATTAAGTCAGGAAAGGCATGCAAAATATATGTAGTTGTTCACAGTATTTGGCATATAGGAAGCACAGGAGTCGATAATTTTATCAATATTTCATTTCAAGTTGAAATACAAAGCCCCATACCGTGAAGTAGTAAGTGAAAAGAACAGAAGTGCGACGGGCAAATTTCAGTTTTATATTTCAGCCATTTTGCGCCTTATTGGACATTTCCATTCATTTGCCTCTTTGTTTTTTATGATATATCAACTATTTTACAATATCGGTTTCCATTTTAAACACATGTACCAGCCGATTTTCAGCTTCAGTCGGCCTTTCAGTCTACACAAGGACGTATATTTAAATATACGTCTTTGGTCTACACTTGATAACATTGACAATTTTAGTCACGTGCAAAACAAATTTGTAATTTTCAAGTCTTAACGGATTTGAACATTAAAAAATTCGTCTCCAGTCCTTTCCGTTCCGACCCGAAATTACAAAACTTGTTTCGACTCGTCACGGTCCAATAGTTAGCCTCGATTCCGGTCTAAGGTAACACTAATTATTTTTCTTAGGATTACTTTTCCAAGTTATAGTAGCCAGTGCCAAATATATATTTTTCACAAAACTCGGACATACCTAGTACTGATTATGATGTTATAGTAAGTTAATCATGTGAAAGTCATGACAAACCGTGCGCGAGGAGATGCAAATTTAACAGGAGGGTCTTAATAGATTAACTCTTGACCCTTTAACAAAGACTGTTTATTTTAGCTAGGGTTCACAGTCCAGGTAAGCAATACACGCTGTTGAGACCCTCCTGTTTAATTTGCATCTCCTCGCGCAGGGTTTGTCATGAATTTCACATGATTAACTTACTATAACATCCTAATCAAGGACCATTTGTTTTATGGCCCTTTTTGGTTCTAATTGGCTATGCAGTTTCAGAGGAGGAGATCTTTGAATGTGGTTTCCCATGCAAAAATTTAGACCTAAGTTAAACGACACTGGTCGCCATCTTGGATATAGCTTAGACCTAACAAAAACCTTTTTTACAGGGGACCACCTAACGATTATTGTGGCCAAACTTGGTTCCAGTGTGATATATACATGTAGTTTAAGAATGAGTCATTCCATAAGGTCCAATGTTAATGACTTCCGGTCCCGGTTAGGTACAGGCGGGATTTTTTTCGGCTCTGTAAATTTGAAGTAAAATGGTAATTTAATACAAATAAAAACGCGCCGATACTCCAGGCTTGTGCAATATTCTTCGCTGGCAGCCACACAACGACAGAGGGAAATTTTTACACAAGAATGTCCGGCTCAGGGGATCCTGAAGATCGTTCTGATGGTAAAAATAAAGGCTCGAAAACCAAGATGGCAGACGAAAACAATTCTTGCAAAAAACCAAAGGTGGTAACGGTAGGAATATATCAGTTAGTTTTGATAACGAGGAAAATTCTGATGGTTGGCTTTGTTTACAATGCAAAAAAACTTTTACAAAGAAAACTGACAAAGTATTAGAATGTGATTATTGCTGTGAACATTATTGTATTGAGTGTCTTGTCATCTAGGGTTTATAACCAGCTTAGCTCAAGATTAGACATAAAAATGGTTTTGTCCCCACTGTAATGAAAAATTAGAGAAAACTGTGACCTGAAAGCAGACCGTGAGATAGAAGAAAAATGTAGAACATTTCCTGAAGAATTTGAAAATAGTTTAAAAACATTAGAGAAAAAATCAGAAACTTTTGTAACAGCAGAACAAGTCAAACATATGTTATCAGAGGAAAGGTTATGACAATATTAAAACAATTGAAACAGAAACTCAAATAAGTGACAAAGTTATTAAAGAGGTTACAGAAAGAGAGAAAAGGAGAAATAATGCAATTATGTTCAGAATACCTGAACCGAACACAAACGTTAAACTTGAAAGGATATCAAACAGTAAAGGATATAGGTCATATATGTAAAACTGTAATTATTGATGATGATATTATTAAAGTTAAAAGGTTAGGAAGAAAGAAAGGAAAGGAATCAGAAGAAACAGGTAATAAAGATGAAGACGATAGTGAGTATACATTAGACCTTTATTAGTAACATTATAGGATGAAAATGTAAAAAAGCACTTGTTTAAGAATATCTCAAAACTTAGAGAAATTGAAGGACCATTAAAAAATGTTTCTGTTGATCATGATATGACCCTGAAAGAACGGGAAGAAACTAAAGAGATGGTAAAAGAGGCAAAACAAACTTAGAGGGTCTAAATCTATGGGGAGGTGAGAGGACCCCCCTGGGACCGCTATATAAAAAGATTCAGAAAACAACTTAGAAGACAGTATTGACAATGTATATAGTTTTAACAAGTTCAAGCACGTTAATGTTAATAGTACATTTCACGTTCATGCAAGTTCGCACAAGTTTGATAAACGTTTACTTCATAAACTAGAAAGTTTAAATTGTACATACACAAATGTAGACTGTCTTACAAACAAGATGTCAGAACTCCGTGTTCTAACACGAAACAATAACCCCAGTATTGTGGGAATTACAGAGGTGAAACCAAACACTTTAGGTATGACATCTCAGAATCTGAGATAGCGTTGGAAAACTATAATATGTATGGTGGCAACATTAATAACAAAATTGGAAGAGGTGTAGCATTATATGTAAAGAATAATATACAAGCAACCCCTGTTGAATTTAAAACAGTGTATCCTGTTTGGCGATCAATTATTGGTTGGGTGTATTACCGGAGTAGTAGCGGTGCTGACGAGAATAACGAGACTTTTTTAAAACTTATGACAGAAATTTGTGAATCGAAATATAATCATATCCTTGTTATGGGCGAGTTTAACTTTGAGAAGATAAACTGGAACTCATGGAGTACAGTATCGAATGAAACACAAAAAGACTATAAGTTTATTGAAAAAGTGAGAGACTGTTATCTCTATCAGCATATTTTAAAACCAACAAGAACACGAATTGAACAAGAACCACATATTCTGGATTTAATATTCTCAAATGAGGAATGTATGGTATCCGATATTGAACATTATAGCCCCATTGGCAAAAGTGACCATTCACTAATAAACTTTAAATTTCATTGTTATATTCAACAGGACAATGCAGAGAGAGTAAAATATTATTATGACAAGACAGATTTTGCAGGAATGAAAGAGGGAATATCGTCTACAGACTGGGAAACTTTACTTAAAGACAAAGATGTGAATGAAGAATGATTAACATTTAAAGATTAGATGCTGTACCTACAAGATAAGTATGTACCTAAACGAAAAGTACATAATATCAGTAATAAGAAGGTAAAAACAAACATTAATCTAAAAACATTAAAAACTATAAGAAAAAAGCACAGATGCTGGAAACGTTATATGGAGACTCGTGATGGTGAACGATATCGTGAATATTGTAAAAAACGAAATCAAGTTAAAAATCTGACTCGTCAAGCAATTAAAAACAAAGAAAAGGAAATAGCTGGGGAAGTTTAAAGAAACCCGAAAAAATTCTGGCAATACACTAAATCAAAGACTAAAACAAGAACTGGCATATCCGACTTGATAATGGATAGTCATGATGGAACTGAGCGTTTGACTAATAACGACAAAGAAAAGGCAGACACGTTGTCCAATTTTTTCCAGTATTTTCACAATAGAAGATACTACAGACTGTCCAACGCTAGATAAAGTCGATATACAAACTGAAATAATTACTGACGAGGAAGTAAAAAAGAGGTTACATAAACTTGATTTAATTAAATCTCCAGGCCCCGATGGAATTCATCCTAGAATCTTACATGACTTATACGATGTGATATTTAAACCTGTAACTATAATATTTGAAAAATCAATAACTACGAAAAGTTTGCCTGACGAATGGAAGAAAGGGTGTATCACAGCCCTGTTTAAAAAGGGAAACCGAAAGTTAGCCTCAAATTATCGTCCTGGAGTTTGACTTGTATCTTATGTAAACAATTAGAAACTTTTGTACGTGATCACCTTGTAGATCACACGAAATTTTCAACAAGACAATTTGGCTTTATATCTGGCCGTTCCACTAGTCTACAATTACTATATGTGCTAGAAGAATGGACAAAAATACTGGACTCTGGAGGAAGCTTGGACTGTGTCTATCTCGATTTTATGAAAGCATTTGACAAGGTGCCACATAAATGATTACTAAATAAGTTAAAATGCTATGGCATATCAGAATCTTTAATTAAATGGATTGAATCATTCTTATCCGACAGAAAACAGAGTGTTAGAGTCATGAATAGTTTCTCTGAATTGACCCCAGTTACAAGCGGAATTCCGCAAGGAAGTTTATTTGGACCAATACTGTTTGTGGTCTATATATACGACCTATCAAATGATCTCAACTCCGAATGCTTCATGTTTCCTGATGACACAAAAGTTTTAGAGAGATCAAATTACCAGAAGATAACCAAAAATGCAGGAAGATATGCAAGAATTAGAAAACTGGTCTAATAAATGGTTGCTACGATTCTATCCGGAAAAATGTAAAGTTCTATCAGTAGGGAAAAGAACTATCCCGAAATATACATATAAATTATGTAACACAGAGCTGCACAATTCTGAAAAGGAAAAAGATATTGATGTTGTTGTAGATGATAAACTATCATTTGAAGATCATATTAATGAAAAGATTAATAAAGCAAACAGTATCATGGGTCTAATAAGACGAACCTTCACTTTCTTAGATGAAACAACCTTCAAAATATTATATAAAGCATTAGTCAGACCACATCTTGAATATGCCAACTCAATCTGGTGCCCATATAAGAAGCAACATATCACATCAATTGAAAATGTTCAACGACGAGCAACTAAGCTAATCCCTGGATTTAGTAACTTAAGTTACATAGAAAGATTGAAAAAGTTGAAATTACCAACGATGACCTACCGTAGAAAGAGGGGCGACATGATTGAAACTTACAAAATTACATCAGGTTTTTATGACTCAGCATTATCACCATTAATGGAAACTGTTACTAGTGGAAGAACAAGAGGACATAGTAAAAAATTATTTCAGAATAGACCAAAGAAAGACATTAGGAAATATTTTTTCACCAACAGAATTATTAACACTTTGAACAACTTACCAGAAAATGTAATCAGTGCTAAGAATGTCCAAATATTCGAACATAGACTTGACAACTTCTGGAAAGACCAAGATTTATACTATAACTATGAAAGTAACATGGAAACCGGAAAAGACTACGAAATCAACGAAAGTGATTAACTGAACATAGTGGCTGCCAGCCAGCGTTCAGAAGAGGATCTGTAAGTATCTGTAAGTTAAACTATGTTCACCCTCGGGTGCCGGACTATTCAGTTTGGATAAAGCGATGAACTGAAAAACCTTTTTGCAGGGGCTACCTAAAGACATGTGGCCAGGTTTGGCTCCAGTTGGCTCAGTAATTTCAGAGAAGATCTCTGAATGTTTTCCCATAGAGTCAATTGTTGAAACGATGTTTCCTGCTTATGGCCATCTTTGATATAGTGCTGACCTGAAAAAACACCCTTTTGTAGGGGACCACATAAAGTATATTTTGGCCAAATTTGGTTCCAATCAGTTCAACAGTTTCATAGGAGATCTTTGAATATGCTTTCCCTATGTTAAAACTATGTTCCCTGCTGGTGGCCATCCTGGATATACATTGTACTATAGTAGTGCTGGCCCGAAAGAAGCTTTTCTTTTGCACTAAGGTCTAAAGACTATTGTGACCTAGTTTGGTTCCATTTGATATTTGTGTCTCGGTAAGACACATATGATGCCTCCTTTACAACACAGTTCGCCAAGTGACAACCAAGAGGCCCTCAAGAGCCTGTATCGCTCACCTGGACCATGGCTGACATAGATAAAAGGCATTTCCAATACCGCCCAATGTTAAACTATGTTCTCTCATGGAAGCCACCTTGGATTGGATGAAGACAAGCCAAATGCAAATATGAAGGGATTCCAGAGAACTTTTGTGACCATGTTTAGTTCTAATTGGATTGATGGTTTCAGAGACTAAATTTTTAAAATGACATCCAATATAAACTATCTTAACTGTGACCAAGTTTGGTTCCAATTAGCCCAGTGAATTCAGAGAAGATCTTTGAAAGTCTTTTCCATAGGGTTCAATGTTCAAACTATGTTCCCCACTGGCGGCCATCTTTAATGAGGTACAGTCCTGCGGATACCTTTTTTGAAAGGGACCATCTAGGACTATTGCGGCTAAGTTTGGTATTAATTGGACTACTAGTTTCTGAGAAAATCGTTGAATCCTTTCCATAGTATCCAATGTTAAAACTATGTTCCCCGCTGGCAGCCATTTTGCATGAGGTACAGACCTGCTGGATACCTTTTTTGAAAGGGATCATATAAGTATCAGTGTGACTAAGTATGGTTCTAATTAAAGTAGAAGTTTCTGAGAAGAATTTTGAATGTCTTTTCCATAGGGTCCAATGTTCAAACTTTGTTCCCGCCGGCAGCAATCTTGGATGAGGTATGGACCTGCCGGATACCTTTTTGGATTGGACAATCAGTTGCCATTGTGGCAAAGTTTGGTTTTGATTGGACTAGTAGTTTCCGAGAAGAAGATTTTTGAATGTCTTTTCAATAGGCGGTCCAATGTGAAAACTATGTTCCCATTGGTGGGCATCTTAATGAGGAATGGACCTGCCCAATACCCTTTTTTGGAAGGGACCATCTAAGAACAATTGTGACTAAGTTAGGTTATACCGGTAATTGTTTCTGAGAAGAAGATCTTTGAATGTCTTTGCCATAGGTTCCAATGTCTGCTCCCCGCTGGTGGCCATCTTTGGTTGAGGTACAGACCTGTCGGATACAATTTTTAAAAGGGAACCACCAAAGGACTATTCTGACAAAGTTTGGTTCCAATTGGCCAAGTGGTTTCAGAGGAGAAGATCTTTGAATGAAAAGTTTAAGATGGACAGATTGATGGACAGACGGATAGACGACGGACCCCAAGTGATTGCAAAAGCTCACCCTGGCATATCCAGCTAGAAATACCCTGTGTGTGGACTTTTCCTCCTCAATAAACCGATTTAGCTTATCCACATGTACACAAACCCTTTGTGATCAATGACATACAAAGTATAGAAGTACTGGAAGATTAGGTAGTCATATTGTGACTATTTTTTCCAAAAGGATAAAGTATTACATAATATTTGTTTCAACGGAACAAACATCATAGCATTTATTCTTAATGGAATAAACATTCTCCAATTCTTAGCATGTTAACCCAGTTGGTTAAAAATATGTATTATTTTTTCCACGCGTTGGTTTAATTTCTGCATGATGTTTCCCACGTTTCATTTCATTCATAAAGTCTATTGTGACATCATCGATACTAAGCTTTCAGATAGTGCGACCAATGTTGACAACTGTGCTGAACCATTGAATCTGCACCTCAAACACAGTAAAAGTCATTGGAGAAACAATATATCCTTCTGTTTGCCCGTGGATTACAATATTTCTCCATTCTCGATACTTAAAATTTCTGATTTTAACATGCATGCTAAAGCTCGCATGTTGAAAATCACAAATCTAACAATCTCGAACTGGAGAAATATCGTAATCCACTTGATCCAGAAGGATATACTATATCTATATAACAAATGTTTCAAAAGGAAGAGATATAATGTCAATGATTATAATACTTATTCCAAATGAACTTTTGTTATGAGGAACAAATGTATGTTGACAGGTGTAGAAAACTAACAAGCCGACACCTATATACATCCAATAACTTTGTTTATGAATCTTATGTACTCAAGATTCCCCCTACATAAAATTGCAGTATTTCACTTTTAATCTCCCAGAATTTTTGAATGCCATTTTGTAGCAGTATTTTTATTAGCTTTGTATGTCTGTCCATCATTTTTGGTTTAGTGTTTGATAATGCTGTAGAAAGTGTATTATTTTTTATAATGGGCAAGATGCACAAGCAGCACAAAAATGTGAACTCTCAGACATGTGGCCTGTAAGTCAAAGTCCTACCTTTTCTTTTGATTTAGGGATTTAATTTTGAAATTTTAGCTTACAATAACATTTTAGCAATTCTTTTGGTAAAAAAAAATAGAATACTTCGAAAAATCACTTTTTTCGGGAATTATACCTAGCAACAATAGATATTGGTTTGCTTCAGTTAAAACAAACTGTTTTCTCTCATGGATAGCCATATTTATTCTCAATAAAGAAAAAAAAATTGCTGAAACTTGCAAAGACTAATTTGGAATTTGTTTGCTTTAAAACAAATATTTTCACTAATTTCAGTGAAGAACATTTTTCTTCTGATTGTTGAAGATTTCCTGAAATTCTTGAAGACAAGTGTTATTCCCAGGGTGTTATTATGGAATTGTACCATATTTTCTTGAATTCTTATTAATAAAAATAGTAATTATCAATAACTGGATTTCACAAAAATGTTTAAAAGACTACACATATTATCTCTAACAACTGTTTTCTGGGTCAAATAGATGGTGCGGGGAGAAACCATTGTTGTTTTGATGGTCAGTGCTTTATGTAAGCCAAATTTGTCAAAAAACATAACGGAAACAAACCATGTATAAAATAATAATTTAATGAATAATTAACAATATTACAATGTCAATACACAATCTTTTTATGATAAATAAGTGTCAATGACACCACAAAAAGAGACAGAAAAGTTTACCGAGTATATACTGTATAAATAGAGATCTTCTCTAATGTCAATCTAGTAGTCAAATTATTACCTAGGCTTCTTATGTTATATTAGCTTCACGTCCAACTGCTAAATAAAATCTGTAGGTTTGTCTTTAAAGCAAAGTCATACAAAATTGATCAAAAGCACAACTGATTTGTAAAATAGGTGAGAACACAAACAAAATATGAAACTGGGGATATAGCTCAGCTGTAGACCTATAGTTGCCACATTCTTGTCCACCCCTGTTGTTTTGATAGTCCTAAAAGAGCCATGTTTGTCAACAATGGATGTACTAAAACTCTAAAAAACTTAACAATATAAACACCTATAAAAAGCAGAAAATATGTCATCAGTAAATAGAAAAATAAAATACTGAGGTAGAAATACCTACAAAGTTCCTGATATATATATAAGTTATCTAAATGAATAAAGTAATGCTATGGCAATTTTAGAAAAATTCTAAACAAACAGCATCAAATAATCCGATGATTTGAGAGTTCATATGTACACTCATAAAACAAGAAGTTTGTTTTGAACTCTATATTTTTTGTGTAATTTCTTAATTATCCTCAAATAATCTCATCAAATTCTGACCAAAGCTTTACTGGTGAAAAAAATACTGTTATCAACAGAAAATTGTTTGATTTTCACATCATATGTTTTTTACATTCAAGTAATTTTCTAATTAAAAAAAAATAGACCATTTTACGATGAATATTTTGTCACTAGTAGAGCCTTAGCTTTGAATATTTCACTAGTCAAACTGATCAAATCAGTATACATCTACTGCTTCCTAAACTTGGACCTTTACTTTTGTTTTATATGTCTTTGTAGAACTCATAATCTGAATACAGTATGCAATGTGTTTTATCTTATAATATAACCTAATTATACAATAATACATTTGTTAAATAGTCTCAATGAGATCAGTATACACTATACTGTACCAGGCAATAAATATTACTATGTATCAAAAGGCAATAGATTTACTGTTCAGTATCCGCTATATTGTACCAGGCAACAAGTAGTAATTGAATCAAGGGTTGTAGAATTATTGATCTTTAGTGACCAGTCAATATTAAAACTGACCAACACAATTAAAAAAAAATTCCTATTTTTTTTCTTTTTCCTAATGCTCTATTTTTGCTGGCACTACAAAATTTTCCAACCAGCTTCAATTTTGTTTTTTTTAAGAAACTTCGAAGCGGTTAATTTTGAAATGGGAGGAGTTTTCAGGGAGTTAAATTTTCATTTCAGTATTTCCAGTATTTTGTTTTGAGCATTACTGATGGTACATGTATTGTCAAAATGGTCAATATGCAGCAAATATACGACAGCACTTTAATTCCATTGAGCAGTATTATCATATCCTACAATATTAACTCAGTTGGAGATATATCTAATTTCAGTATAAAAGGCCTTTCTAATCAGACTGAATTCTTATCTTGAGGAGATTTAAGATATGAAGGTTTTTCAGCCTTTTACACAGTGTGAAAGAGAAATGACAGAGAGGTAATCAAGTTTAAGATAAAAATAACTAGAGGCTCAGATACTGAGCC
>MJUU01029610.1:224567-237325 GCA_002080025.1 Modiolus philippinarum
AAAAAGCAGTGTTGATAGGTTGCAATTGTACTTGTAAACTAAACACCACCTGTACAATTACCCTCCCTACTAAATACCACAAGCACAAGTCCACCCTTACAATTAAACTACACAATAAGAACAAATCCCTCCCTACAAGTAACTTAAACACAATGAACACAAATCTCCTCCCTATGAGTAAACTAAACAAAATAAGAACAAATCCCTCTTTAAAAGTAAACTAAACACTATAAGTCCCATCTCTACAAGTACCATGAGCACAAGTTACCTAACTAAAAGTAAACTAAAAACCATAGGAACAAGTCCACTCTTTACAAGTGAACCAAACATTATAAGAACAAATTCCTCCATTCAAGTAAACTAAACCCTGTAAGCACAAGCCCTCCATATCAGTAAAATAAACACTATATAAGCAAAGTAAACTAAATACCATAAGCACAAATCCCTGTCTCAGAGTAAACTAAACACAAAAAGCACAAGCGCTCTATTTCAGTAAACTAAACACTATAATCAAAGTAAACAAAATACCGTCAGCACAAATCCCTAACTCAGAGTAAACTAAACATAAAGAGCACAAGCCCATCCCTACAAATAAACTAAAACTATAAGCACAAGTTCCCTCCCTGCAAGTATACTAAACACCATAAGCACAAGTCCCTTACCTACAAGTAAACTTAACACTTTAAGCACAAGTCCCCCCTGCAAGTAAACTAAACCCTTTAAGCACAAATTCCTCCATACAAGCATACTAAACACTATAAACAAAGTAAACTAAATACCACAGGCACAAATTTCTCCCCCCAAGTAAACTTAACACAATAAGAACAAACCCCCTCCCTTCAAGTAGACTAAACACCATAAGCACAAGAACCTCCCTGTAAGTAAACTGTACCTGATAAGCACAAGTCCTTTCATATAAGTCAACTAAACTACATAAGAACAAGCCCCCTCCCTACATGTTAACTAAACATCATAAAGTCCCCTCCCTACAAATAAACTTAACACATGTAAATCAAACATCATAAGTACAAGTCCCTTTCCTAACCCTTATGTCCATCCTCAATTAGGCAAAGAAATAAAAATACAATTTCCACATGTTACATACTTGTGAAATGTCTATCTGGTGTGCTGTGTTAAGAAATTGGGGGTCAAATGACAACAAATTTCAGGATTTAAGGTAGATAGACACTTAAATTCATATCCATGAGATTTTGCTATATGTCGGCTCAATTCAAAAGCCACTGCTACCACTCTGAAATCTGTAATAAAAAGTGACCCATGCTTGTTCTTTCTTGAAGTGAGGTCAAAATCGTTCATTTTTAAGCATTTTTTTCAACTAAATTTTCATAGAATGCAACGGGAAATTATGGAAAGACAATTTTCAGCTTAATAGAAATGAAACTTTTATCCATAAGAATTCTATATATTTTTGCAAAAGATAGTTTGTGATATATGATCTCTTCGTTACAACGAAAAAATGTATATGTCACCATGCTTTTAACGGAGGTATTTTATAAAGTATCTGAATTGAACATTATTTACAGGTAAAGAGAAGTAATTCACAACAAAATGGGCAAAATATGACGTTTCACATTTGTCAGGCATTATTACGTCACAAAGTAAAAGCTGTCAAAACACTGTTCCAGTACCAAAATCAAACCTAACCTGAATCCAACTCTTTTTAAAATGCCCAATTGAATTGCACAGTGCAACATTGTCTGTTTACCTTAAGGTAGATAGACACTAATGTTCATCTCCATGAGATTTTGTTAAAAGTTGGCTCAGTTGAAGAACAAATCTTACTAACTTGAAATATGTAATAAAAAGTATGGGTCACCATGCTTGATTTTTCTAGAACTGATGTCAAAGTTTGCTCACTTTTAGCCATTTTTTCGTCTGTTTTTACATAGAATGCACGGGAAAAACATGGAAAGGCAATTTTCAGCTTAATGAAAATGAACCTTTTTTCCATGAGAATTTCATATGTTTTTGTAAATAAATAGTTTATGATATGATCTCTTGGTTGCGAAGAAAAAATGTATATGTCACCATGCTTTTAACGGAGATATTTTACAAAGTTTCTGTAATAAACATTATTTACGGGAAAAGGGAGTTAATTTGCAGCAAAATGGTCTGAATATGACGTTTCATATTAGTCAATCAATTATGACGTCACAAAGGAAAACCTGTCAAAGGACTGTTCCGGCAAGGCAATCAAACCAAACCCGTATTCAACTTTGTATTTTTCTGTTGCGCGATTACACTGCTCAGTGCAACAGTGCCTATCTACCTTAAGTTTAATGTCAATCTTTTAATCTTAAAGAGAAATGAAACAAGTGAGCCAAAACTAGTGGGTATGTTACTACCACTAAAATTTATATCTTTTTGTATTTTTGTCCCATGAGGCTAAATTATGTAATAACAATTGTTACATATTTCATATTTTACTACAATTACTTCAGAAGTTGTATAGAATTATATTTGTCTGATCAAATGATTTCAGGGTGAAAATAGAAATGGAGGATGACATGATAAGATTCAATGTTGATTTAGATCTGTAATTTAATGGTTTGGAATGAATAGGCTGAAACCTGATGCTGCAATATCAATGGATTATAAACTTTTAGAAATTTCAAAAATATTAGGCATGCATGGGAAAACACATTGAATTATTCCCTTTCATCAATAATTCAGTCAACTTCCTATTGTAGATCACTCGATCTTGGTTCCAAGTATCAAATATACTTCCAACATTGAGAAGAGCACAATTAAGAGGGAGCTACAATATTTATAAACCAAAAAATACCTCTCGTTACTAAATTACAACCACATTCTATTCATAAGCTCTTATTGATAAACCAAAATAAAATGTTGAAAAAAAGAACATTGCATTTGGAAACATACATATCTAGTCGAGGCAACCATTGACAACATTAGTTGCCTTACTCAGGATTTTTGAGATCCAAATCACTAAATATAACTTATATTGTTTAATAACTATAAGCAATGCATGTAGAAAAAGTCAGACATGTTTTATCAAGCACAATCTACCCACTGTATTCTTTTATATCATTTAAATTTCATTATAAATATAAATTCCTGAATTCATATAATTTCTGCTGGAAATTTGGATAATAAAATCAAAACATTTAAATCAAACTGAAAATATTAGTTAGGATATTAATGCCCTTTGTTTTTACAATTTATTATATTATTACAGTAGAACTTCGATGGCTCGAATTGCAATAAATCGAACACCATGGATGCCTCCAACCCCTTTTTTGTTCCCTTGGTTTAAATCTAAACATAGTTTGACCTCGATACCTCTAACACCCCTTTGGCTCCAACTGTATTCATCGGTGCCTTAGATGTTTAAGCCATCAAAGTTCGACTGTACATGTATATCACACTTGGAATATAGTGAGTGAAAATGAATAGAAAGCATGACCTAGCACACACACTACATTGCATCAAAATAAAAACACCCTTTTATAATTTATAGCACATAAAGCTGTATAAAACTTGTGAAGAGAGAAAATGAGAAATGGAACGGTAAATAAGTGTGATTCACGGCAAACTTTCTACTTCTAACAGTGAGATTTTAATGGATATACCTTTTCTCATTTTCATTCTTTCTGCAAAACACAAAGTAAAACGTGTAAATCTTTCTTACAGCACTAAAGTAAAAACTACAAAATATCTTCTTTAAAAAATTCATCTAGAGCAACTATTGAAAAATCACTGGTAGGAGCTACTTTACAACAAAACCAAAATATTCTACACAGGAAAAACTGTGAACTAGATCGTATTTGTCTGTAAAACAGCTGTTAAATTTATCCATTCAACATCTGTATAAAACATCCATTTAGAAATGGACATTTAATAAATGTTAGAATGTCTATACTAAACATCCATTACAATTTTTCCTGTATGCATTCATCCTAAATTCTGCATATACTAAACCTTAAATACAAAAAAAAAAAAAAAAAAAACAGTATGTTTTTGTGGAAGCTAAGCTGAGTAAGAAGCAGAAAGCTAAGGGATGAAACACATTTCCCTACAAGAAGGGAATATTGATATCATTTGAGAAAGAGTACTCTATATACTTGAGAAAAAGTTTATCTCATTTGTTAGCACTTGATGAAATACACAAATCTGAGTACACTCAAAAGTAAACAAACATCTCACCTAATTATATTGCTGAAAATATTAGTGAAATTGACAATGAAAGGCTTCGTCAAATACAAAACTAAAATGGATGACATACTGAACAGTTCCATGCTAAAGTCAAAATTTGTTGAAAAATTGTCAACCCTATGTAATGTGCAATAGGAAAGGGACATTCTAACAATCAAAATTGATGTGATTCTTCAAATAACAAAAGAAAACAAACAAACAAATAAATACCCCTAAAAAAGGGAAAAAATCCAGTCAATTTGTTTAAAAGCTAATTTCCTGATCATAAAACTTTGTCTTTATATTGCTGTCTTATATTGTTTTTATTTTGTGATAAATATGCCTAAGACAAGAGAATGGTACAGAGTTATTTCCCTTCAGCATTTTTGCAGTTTTTTTTATTTGACATGTTGCGAGTTTCGTGAAAACTGGAAATGCATCATGCAAGTCTATTTCCAATTTTTCTTTCTTCAAGAAATGACACTTCATTCTCTTACATCTGAGTACCCCCTGTATGACCCTGAGTGAAGTTTTTTTTCTTTCAAACATGTATGAACTACCCATCATGTATCTGTTGAAAGCTTTGATAACAGAATAGTTTAAGGTAGTTCCCATCTTTAAATGAAAGTAATGGGAATTTTATAAAAAGTGTTCTTTAAAGAGAAAAAATAATAGATTCATACACCTGATTTGGGCAGGAAATTCCATTTTCTAGGTTTTCATAGGCTTTGTACACAAATTTGTAAGTCTTGAAAATTGAGTGAAGGAATAATGTCAATTTCTCGAAATTTTGTCTGAAATTCCAGAAAAAATACATGCTTCTTGAATATAACATGAAAAGTGGGAATTCATGGGTAAAGTATTTTACATGCTAGAATATGGAAAAAGACAGAGGGGTTCACATATCTGACCAAATGTCAAAAATCAAACGTGGTAACTACCTCAAAACGGTAAAATTATAAATTGTACATCAGTGTTTTTATTTCAAGTTCTTACAAAAATGAAATAGGACAAATAATTTTTAAAAAGTAACAAATGAAAATGTTGAAATATGAAATTAATACACTGGTCATAAGTTAATTTGTCTTGTATGTCATATTTAACTGGTTATTTTGAAGGTCACAGTATGTATCAAATTGTAAATATTGTTGATATTGAAAATTGCAAAAGGCTATATAATCTTTTTAACAGCATACATGCATTTCTATAATATAACTAAGTCTGTCTGACACTAAGTTATAACTTAGACAACCACAGTTTCATGCATACCAAATACCCTGCACCATATTTGATTCTTCTGTATCAGAAATGTTCAACCATATTATGCATATCAAATTATTTTAAGGTGGTATAGGGATGCAAAAAGAGTCAGATAAAATTTGAAAATACTGGTAAGGCCTACAAAGAATGCAAAAAATATATATTTTGAGAGTCATTATCTATAGAGCCTCATAATTTTTCACTCAAATTCACATTTTTTCCCCAAGATTAAATATCTATAAGATAGAATTTTGATTAGTGTTGTGTATTGCTAGCTCTTATATTGATCTTTTTAAAAAGAAAAAGAAAGTGAGATCACTGTATGTTTTCTAATCATTTCATAAACTTAAAATTTGTGTAGTGATATCAAAAGTAAAGTACTTGGAGGGCTTGGGAAATATAGCATCTCTCAACTGGTATTTTTCGCAAAACCCTATCCTAACACCTATCATTTCTTTTAAAATACCATTCAGGACCATTGCGGTGGAAAATTTTTCGGTTGGTTTCCATCTGATTTGTCTTTTTGTCTCATGGACTTCAGCTCATGACAACTCTGTGTTCAGTAATTTTGCTATTACCCCATTCTACCTAATGACTCTTTGTAGAACGTGTAGATGACATCGTTTTTTTAATTTCTTAAAAGCGTCTTAGAGAAGGGTAGATAATTGCCAGTTGTTTAGCAAATACATGGGTAGAGCATAAATAGTGACAAATTGGTGAGGCAAATACCCCACTGATTCAAAACTTATTTGAAGTTCTATGAATTTGTCAAAAAATATATTTGTAGTTGACCAATCGAATCGCAGCATTCTATCATTAAGTAACTTTTGAACATTCTAGTACTAATTAAAATATGGTGTATATTGCTAAAAGCTTTACAAAGAGTTGGGTATTAGAGAAGTTTACCAGTATTAAACAGGGAATAGCTCTTAACAATGACTGCAGGATTAATACTAGTAAACTATGTTAACTGAGGAATTAATGCATTTAAACTGAATATTCATACACTTTAAATAGAACAAGGGAAATACAGATAAAACCTTTATATCGATGGGATTTATGCCCATATGACAACAAAAATTATCTTTAGTTGGCTGATGATCTTCAGTCAATCGGAAATATAAAATACTACTATAACATTTTGGAACAAAGCTTATAAATAGCTGGTTGTAGTTCCACCTTGGATTAACACCTTTTTATGATGTCATTGGGTTATTCATGATATTAGGATTCCATTTCACACACTTCATGTTCTCATGAAAATTTGAATATATATTTAAAGGTGTGACAGTGAAAAAAAATACAGATTTAAATTCTAAATGTGTTTTTTTTCCTGTATAAGGTAAACAAATAAATTTTAGAAATGATACAAGTTTTATTTTATGGAATATGTAAATTGTCACAGCTGATACTTTAGTCAAATTCATTGACAAAAAAAAATGTCAAAGTACCTTATAGTGGGTCTCAATCAATAGAACTGATCCTGGATCATCACAAAATAAAGAGCTACGCTGAGCGCAGCATGATACGACCGCAGCATTTTAACTGATGAAAAATAAAAATTTTAGGTAATCCCCATTTGGCCCCTCATAGCTCAGAAAGGAAAATAGTTATCAAAAATATAATGGCTAAACACTATTTAAATTTTTATACAGAATCCATTGAAAGAAACTGTATCAAAATCAAACTAAAAATTATGAAATTTTTTTTGTGTGATTCGCCCCTTTTGGGCCCCATTTATCTCATGAGCGGTACATGCGACATAGCATCCGTTGACATACTACTGATTGGAAATTTCCTCTGGATCACACTGAAAGAAACCCATCAAAATCTGATAACAGTCAAATATATGAAAACACCCAATTTGGCCCCTTTTTTAAAAACAGGAGGGGCCACAATATCCAAAACCTCTCAAAGACTTCCTTTTGTGCTGAGGAGCATTGTGTTAAAATTTCAGAAGGATTGATCTACTACAACTAAAGTTATTGACCAAAAACAAAAGTGTCTACAGATGACAACGCTGATGACAACAGCACCATACCATTATACAACCTCAAATTTTTTGCAGTCGTATAAAAATGCACATGAGAATGGATGCTGAAAACTTGACCAAGTACCAGGAATAATCGGCCAGTATAAATATACTTGTGAAATATTTTCCCACCAATGGAATGTTAAAAGTCAATACTATGGATTTTGTTTGAATGTTTTCAGACATACAACAGACAACACGGTAGGACGTGGTCACATGACAACATGTCTATTATACTTACTTGGTTGCTAAGGAGAAAATATCCTTCATCATAAATAACACATACAAACATTTCTCATTTTCTTCTACTGCCCATGGGGAGAACTCGTAACTATATTTAACACAAAAATAGAAAGTTACATATGAAACAACAAAATTTATTCTTCTATTGCCCATCCGAAGAACTCATAACTGTATTTAACACAAAGTAGAAAGTTACATATGAAACAAAATTTACGATATTGTAACAACCAAGAAAAAGCATAATTCAATTACAGTTGAATTAATTAGTATTCACTTATCATAAAAAATTTCTCAAATTGAATATAAAACATGTCTCAAGGGTCTGTGGTCAATAAAGTGATTCCTTGACAGAGTTCCGTTGCTAACAAAAAGGCTGATAAACATGGGCATGTTAACTTGAAGTCATCACTGCAAAAGTTTTATGGTCGACATCACGATTTTGTGGACCGTTATGGGATATCTGTTTCCCAGATGACAACATAGCATTCCTCCTTAACAGCTTTTTGTTTTTTATTCTACTCGACTTCACTAAAGGAATAGACATGTTCAAGACAGCTGGTGTCTTATAAGAAGCAGGAGATGCCTAATCTTCTGCTGCCCCGATCTCATCAATGGTTTTAATTTGGGTCTGTGTTGTTCATCTATATGTCTCTTCTGTGCCACAATAATGTGATGTGTTTCCATTGATGCCACTGTCTTTACACTATTCTTTTTGGACTGACGGTTCCGTTCTAGCTTACTTTAACTTAAGTAACGATCTTAATAGTTTCTATTTTCTAACATACTCACTCTACAATACCAGGAATAACATCTGGAAATGGCTTAGCTTTTATCATCTTATACTCATCGTCTGTACACTGTGCATGATATGATAACACTTCTAAAGCCACTCTATATTTCTGTTCTGATCTCCGAATCTTGTCATATAGCTACAATAAGTATATTAAAATGTCTATATCAATCTGTATGAGATGTATTTATATTTTTGCTTGTTAATATCAAAAACTAAAAATTCTATCGCTATGCTTTACCAGAATACCTTATATCCATTTTTTCAAAAAGCATAGAAAATATCTTCAAGTTCAATTTTCATTTTTCCTTATACTAGACAAGGGATATGGAGAAAATGCACATGAGACAAAGTCTCTACAAATAAACAGTAAAACAAAGCAATGGAACAACGCTATTATTGTTGTTCTTCATCTTGAAGTCAATATGAGGCCTTCAACAATGGGTTTTTGTTCAATAGAAGTCTATTTAGCCATATGAAGGACTTATACTTACAACGAAAATAAATAGAAGAGAGACAGGCAAGGTGATTCCTGTATATCTCTTAACTTTCATTAGCATGGGTTATAATAAATCATCAGTTTAAAGACATATAATTAAGCTTTGTAACAATAAGGTAGTAAAGAATTTTCACCTAGCCCCCTTCTTATGGAAAACATAACATCACTCAGGCAAAATATAAATGTAATAATTCTCATGTTTTGGGGGAACATTTTCAAATTGCAATGTATGGCACTTTCTCAGTAACATGAAATGACTAGGAAACATATTTTGTGGTACTTTCAACTTTATTTGTATGTATAAAACTGTATTCCTTATTTACTGCTTTGTAAAATCTTCAGCAACTTTTTGCAATTATCATTTATATCAAAGTAAATAGTATGTCATGCTTAGTATATCAGTCTCAAAACTTTCCATGTACTATAAACCAGTAATTTTTCAAGAAAGTCTTTATTTTGCAGTTGTTTACATTAATTTCATTACGTGCAGTCTTGAATTCGCATTTATCTGTCAATCTACTAGATCCCCCAATTGCATCAAAATATTCTCGTTTCATTCCTTGCCACAAAAATAGCTAAAATAAAACTGACGCGAAAATTTCCATTTACAGTATAATTCATATAACAATTGCTAAGGAGAAACCTGCTAAGAATATATATATATATACACTGTTATTTCAAAAATGCATTTAATGGCAATGATTTAGTGCAAGCAATTATGTGTATTGATAAAAGAGCAGACACATCGACATGTAGTACTTCATTTTTGTAATTTAAGATCTGAATGAAGATAAATTTTGGGGAACTGTTAAAGGAATAAACAGAAATCAGGATGAGTTTAAGATATTACCTTTGCATGATGTAAAGCAAGACCACAGTAAATAGCAAACGTTTCAAAAGAATCTACATCAGATGTATTAAATACACCTTCCCTTTTGTTGACCATCTGTACTACGCCAATAATACTGAAATAAAAATAATCATATGAATATTTAGGAATTATAACCTTTATTTTTCTCATAAAATATGTTGGTCAACTGTTTGAAAGTAACAATTTTCTCTGCTGGACAAAATGAATAAGAGGGTGGTAAAGGGTTACTTTCATACAATGTTCACGACCATTTTTATTTTTCGTACATCATACAAGACCCTTATTATTTCACGTACATTCGTACAAAACATGCATCTTACAACATAAATGCAAATTTGGTTATTTTACAACAATGTACAGGTCATTTTTCATTTTTTGCAAATTGTACACCAATCCCCCTATATGACTCCCCAATAACTCGTAAGAAAATCAAAACAAGGGAATTTTTTTTAAAATGGTGTAGGCAACCACTTTAAAGATAAAATTAATGTATTCTGTAAAATGAACTGAAACTAGAGCTGTCGCCAATGGCAGCCAGTTATATCCCCCACTAATTGAATCCTGAATCAATATGGAAAATGTAAATTTAAGTAAGTGTGGACACAGTACAGTTGTGGACACAGTACAAATGTGGACACTATTGAAGTATGGACACAATGATATACCTCCCCCTTTTTCCAGAAAATATTCAAAGACAAATTATCTCCCCTACAAAATTTCAGACAAAAACTATATAACTTCATGCATATAATCAGGTGGTATACTACAACTGTGTAACATTTAATCTATAACAAAGTACCCATTTAGGAGAACATGCACTGACAAGGTTTACCCCAACCTTTTCCACAAAATATTCAAAGAAGAATGATCTCCCTTCAAAATTTCAGACAGCAGCCATATTTTCATGCACATCTTCAAGTTGTGTACTACAACTGTGTAACATTTCATCAAAATCCAAGCAGCGATTTTGGAGAATATGCGCAGATAAGGTTCCCCCCTTTTCCAGAAAATATTCAAAGACAAATTATCTCTCCTTCAAAGTTTTGGACAGCAACCATATTACTTCATGCACATGTGCAGGTGGTGTATTACAACAATGTAACATTTCATCAAATCCAAACAGCATTTTTGGAAAACATGAGCTGACAAGTTTCGTCCTCCCTCTTTTTTCCAGAAAATATTCAAAGACGAAATATCTCCCCTAATCAATTTTGGATAGTAATGATATTACTTCATGCACATCTTTAGATGGTGTACTACAACTGTGCAACATTTCATTCAAATCCAAGCAGGGGTTTAGGAGAACATGTGCTGACAGGGTATATGGAAGGACAGATGGAAGGAAGGATGGACAGACAGGGTGATTCCTATATTCCCCCCAAACTTTGTTTTTGGGGGGTATAATGATGAAGATTAAGTATGTCACCTTATACCTTGAATCCATATACAATTACTTTGATGTTGAAGGAAATGTGAACGGATTTACTTTCCAAAAATTGAAATTGATACTTTTCAAACCAAAAAATTAATGTAAACATTAAAGCTCAGTTTACAAACTTTAGATTTCTATATTCATATGAATCTGGCTCAGATACAAATGGACATCCAGAAAATTTCAATTTCTGCTTATTTTACTTACCTGCCCCTAATATAGATTGGCATACATAATATTGATTTAGTTCTGTACCCTGTCTGCATGTCAACTTCTCTGTAATTATATAAAATGTTCATGTTTATAACCTGTAACATTTCAGAAACTTAGAACATATATTCAATCCATAGATTAAAATAAAGGGCTACGCCGAGCGCAGCATGATATGACCGCAGCATGTCGATCACTGAAATTTCAACAAAAGTAGTTCAAAGTGAATGTGGACACAATTAAGAGCCTGACACAATAATTAGATGGACACAAAAAGAAGCTTGACACAGTTATTAGCTGGAAACAAACTACGGAAAAAATCAACCCTTTTGATCACTTATTGATTAAAAAAACTGTAAGAGCTATGCAAAATATGTTACTATCAACTAACAATTTACATCCATAGAAATAAAAAAAATAATCCATCGAAATCTGATGAAATATAAAGATTTGACATATTTAGAAAAATTGCAATTTTGGCCCCTTTGACCCTTTGTAGCTCGGAAAAGGTAAGAGCTACGCCAAATCCTTTGGCATACTACTGAAAGCTTAGATCAAGAGGAATCCAAAGAAAAAAATTCCATCAAAATCCGATGAAAAATAAAGATTTGACATATTTAGAAAAATTGCAATTTTTGCCCCTTTGACCCCTTGTAGCTCGGAAACCGTATATGCCACGCCAAATCCGTCGACATATCTCTGAAAGCTTAGATCAAGAGGAATCCAAAGAAAAAAATCCCATGGAAATCTGATGAAAAATAAAGATTTGACATATTTAGAAAAATTGCAATTTTGGCCCCTTTGACCCCTAGTAGCTCAGAAACGGTAAGAGCTACGCCAAATTCATTGACATTTTACTGAAAGCTTAGATCAAGAGGAATCCAAAGAAAAAAAATCCCATCGAAATATGATGAAAAATAAAGAATTGACATATTTAGAAAAATTGCAATTTTGGCCCCTTTGACCCCTTGTAGCTCGGAAACAGTAAGAGCTACGCCAATTCTGTTGACATATCTCTGAAAGCTTAGATCAAGGGGAATCCAAAGAAAAAAATCCCATTGAAATCCCAAGAAAAATAGAAATTCTACATAATCTGCAAATTCGCAATTTGTGCCCCTTCTGCCCCTCATAGCTGGGAAAGGAAACAAGTTACCAAAAATCTAATAGCTGAGTGCCATATTAATTTTTCACAAGGAATCCATTGAAAAAAACTGCATCAAAATCGGACTTAAAATAAAAAAAAAA
>MJUU01029610.1:256784-280104 GCA_002080025.1 Modiolus philippinarum
AACACAATAGGACCAACAGACACACTGTCACAGACACAAACAAACACAATAGGACCAACAGACACACTGTCACAGACACAAACAAACAGAATAGGACCAACAGATGCACTGTCACAGATACAAACAGAATAAGACCAACAGACACACTGTCACAGACACAAACAAACACAATAGGACCAACAGACACACTGTCACAGACACAAACAAACACAATAGGACCAACAGACACACTGTCACAGACACAAACAAACACAATAGGACACATTGTAAAAGACATTAACAAACACAAGAAAGAGTACATAAAGATAGATGAAAGAAGACATACACATACAAAGACACAAACAGACTGACAGCCTGATTTAAATCATTAATATATTGATAATCAAACATAAAAAAAGTGTTGTTATCAATCAATCATACCAAATATCAATGACATTCCATAAATAGTTGTTGATAAAATTGCATTTTGTAGAAAAACAAGACAATATCACCATCATAATTAATTCAACTATAGGTACAACAGACACAAACCAATAAACGATTAATTATGGACAATCAGTAAAAGTATGGTGTGAACTGTCTCAATTTCTAATCACAATGGGAAGTAGATTTCATTAAAATGACAGTTTTTCCAGGTCAGCGATAGTACAAGAAACCTACTTTATACGTAATACTACTTGTACTGTTGAGTCTGCGATAGAGATAAAATAATGGTTGGCTTGGAACAACAATCATTTGACGGAAAATTAGTGGCAACCTTTAAAACATGTTTAGAATATAGAGGCGTGGATTGATATGAATGTAATAGAATGTGTGTGTGTGTGTGTATGGGAGGGAATGCAATTTTATTGTTAGCATACTAGGGGCACATGGTATGTGTGCACCCCATGATTAATTTTGTAATATATTTATATTTTGGTTGCACGTTTGATGGATTCTGTGTGGGATTATTTAGAATGAGTGAAGCCATTTACCTCTTTGCTCTTTTTGTTTCTTCGATACATAACCTACTTATTTCTATAAAATTTTATTAAATATGTTCTTTCTTGTTGGGAGTAATGGAAGGACAGTGGAAATTGCCTATTGTGACCCCTGCTACTGTTCTTTTGCAGACTTGATTTTTATGATTTGGTATACTTTTGAAAGTAAACTCTACAATTGCTTTTTCACAGGTTTGCATAAGAATAATTCACTTCAATCTTTACATCCATGTCACTATAATTACTACTTCATTGCCATTACCATGGTAACAATACATTTAGTCATTTGTCTGATAATTACAAATTTCTATATAATATTAAACAAACAAGTATTTACAATGACACCTCCATTAATTATTAAATGGATGTTATTATGTAGGGTTCCTATGTGCATTATGCATAACAACATTTCAAATACACATCACAGACATTTTTGTTTTCAGTATTTTTTGACAAGTTCAAAAAACATTTCAACTGAAACACATTAAAACATGCATTCAATATCTGTGTGTGAGATGTATTGTAACTATATACCGGTAAATGTACACTGTTGTATAATGATTGATTTTACTGTGAGAATAAGACTACATAATACTCCATTCTATTGCTATAATACTTGTTCAAACTCTGAATAATGTCTTAGTTCTGATAATAAAGGTTGCCTTTGAAATTTAATATACATTGTAAAATTTCATGAAATCCACAAAAAAGTATAAAAAAAAACTGCAAGAGCTAACTACTGCACGGTTTCCCATCGAGCTACTTTTATGATAAGAGCAGCATAGTCAATAAGGCAACAAATTAGATGAAACATTTAGGTTTAAAATAAGAACAAAAAACTTTTTAAAATTCCTCAATCGATATAAAATTATGGACATTTATTAAAATATGTAGCTTATCAAGATATTGCCATTTAACAAAGCAATGTCAAATGGTATTACTGACAAAACTTTGAAAAAATCACCCAGAAGGAACTAAAGTCAAACTTGATATGTTACTAATCAAATATCAAATCAATACATTGAAGCACTGCAAAGAAGACATGTAAAAACTCTTCAAAATTTTTTTACAAAGTTCAAGGGCCATAACTCTGCATAAAATTATCAGACCAAAAAAACCCTCAAATTTGTTGTGTGCCTCATTAAAATTCAATCATTAGGAATTGTAGAGTAAAAAAAGGCTTAACTTATTGTTTTTTTCATTTATCACATTGGCTAGGGGGAAGGTTTGGGCCCAATAAAACTAGTTTAACCCCGNCGCAGCAGGTTTGCGCTTGTCCTAAGTCAGGAAATTTATTAAGCCTTTGTGTGTCTTGTCTGTTTTCTAATTAGTTTACTTTATGTCTATAGGAGTCCAGGATGGTGTTTATTTTGCTGAACTTGATTACTCTTTATTTAGGGGGCCAACTCTGACCTGCCCTTGGGTGTGGGGTTTCCTCACCGTTCATTGAAGATCTTATGGTGGCTTTGAGTTGTTATTACTCCCCTTTGGGTCGTTGTCTCATGACACATTCCCAGTTTCCCTTCTTTTTTTCTATAGTTCATATTTCCAAAAACTTATCAAGTCCAAGACCATAACTATGCATAAAAACATCTGACTAGAAAATATGCAAACTATCTAAATAGGATCATATACCAAATATCAAATCAATATTTTGGAGGAAGGAAAGTGTGGAAACAGATACTTTTCACAGATTTACTAAGTGCAAGGGCCTTAACTCTGCATAATTAAACTCAATTAATTAACATGATCAATTATCAAATCAATATACATTGCAGCCTTGCAAAGAAAACCTTTGGAAACAAGTGTGGAAAATATTGCTACACAATAAACAGTCCCCTACCGGTAGAACAAGGCTTTATTACACAAGCAAAAATGGTACATTATGTTTTCTAAGTCCAAGGCCCATAACTCCGTCAAAAATCAGTGGACCAGAATCAAGCTTCAACTTGATCTGTAACTCATTAAGCTAGACTCACATACAAAATACCTGCAATGGTTTAGAAAAAAAATGCGGAAAACTGACGTTTTACTAAAATTTTCCAAGTCCAAGGCCCAAAACTCCCTCAAAAATCAGTGGACTGGAACCAAATTAAACTTTATCTGTAACTCTTTAAGGTAGACTCACACATAAAATATCATATAGATATCTGCAACTATTTAGAAAACAAGTGTGGACCCAAATTGATGTCTCGCCCGTCCCTACTTGATAGCAAAATTGATGTGAATACTCAAACTGACTAAATCAGAAAACTTAACATGTTCGCTAGACTGTGAAAATAGGGTAACTGGCAAAATCAATATAGCAGAATTATAGCTTTTTGGAAAAGAATTGTATGTAATACACAAGATAAAATTTGTGCTATACTTTACAAATTGATGTATAACATGCATGTTAAACAGTTTTTCCATTCCAAATGGATTTCTTGTATTGAAAATACGCTTAATATGTGTGGTTTTTCTGAATATTGGATATCACAAAGTGTACCTAACAATTTAGCATTGAGTAGTATGGTTAAACAAAAATTATGTGATCAGTATAAGCAGACATGGTATGAGAGAGTTTTTAATAGTGCAAAATGTCTTAATTATAGAATATTTAAATGTTCACACAAGTTTGAAGAATATCTAGTTGATTTACCATATGATTTAAGAAAAGCTTTTTGTAATTATAGATGTCTAAATCATCGTTTACCTATAGAACAAGTGTAGATCGTGACGATCGAATATGTGATATTTGCAATTTGAATAATATTGGTGATGAATTTCATTATTTGTTCGAATGTACCTTTTTTGAGAATGAAAGAAAAGCATTACTACCTTTTGAGGTTCTGAAGAATCCAAACACTGTAAAATTTTATAATTTATTTAATAATGTCAATTATAATGATAAAATTAAGATAGCCAAATTTTGTAAAATCATATTGTCAGTTGTAAAATAAGCATTACTGATTTCGATTTGCCTTCCATACTTATTTCATATGTCATACTTTATCTTATATTCATACACTTTAAAATTTATTGTCATATATTGTACTTGACACTCCATGCATTATTCTATGTATATATGTTATATTGTTTGTATTCACATACCCCAGTTGGGGTCTTGAGAAATAAAAAGTTCAAACGGTCATGCATCACCACAACCAAAATGCCAAATATCAGTGACCTACAATGTACTACTGATAGATACTAAAAAAACAAACATGTTCACTAGACCATGAAAAAGAGGTCAAGGACCAAAGCCAAATAGCAGACTGTCATGTTCCATCTAAGACAAACCCACATACCAAATATTATTGACCTTACATTAATAGATACTGGGAAACTTAACATGATCACTGAACCGTGAAATTGAGGTCACAGACAAAAGCCATATAGCAGACTATCATGTACTACCCAAGACCACCATATATACCAAATATCATTGACCTACCACTTATAGTTACTGAGAAAATGACCTAATCACAAAAAATTAACATGCTCACTAGACCATGAAATTGAGGTCAAGGACAAAAGCCATATGACAGACTGTCATGTACTACCCACGACCAACCTATATACCATATATCATTGACCTACCACTTATAGTTACTGAGAAAATGACCTAATCACAAAAACTTAATATGCTCATTGACCTACTACTTATAGTTATTAAGAAACTAAACTAAACACAAAAATAGTAATGGCGCATTACACGATACCCCGCCAGGTTTCACAAAATTTCTAAGTTAAAAGGGGCATAACTCCAGAAATATGAGTACCGCTGAACCCAAAATCGAACTTAACCTAAGTTTTGTGGTAAACAACTTGCATACCAAGTTTGAAGACCTTGTGTTATTTCGTTCACAAGTTATCAGTCGGAAACCCTAAAATTNCATTCCACTAATTGATTATTTTATTTAATTATTCCTATTACATTATAAAAGATTCCTTTGTTTATTCAACTAATTGATTGACAGGTAACCTTAGTTCATGTTAATTAACATTGTTAAAACAACATACTTTAATTGACTGCAAGCTGAGAAGGCAAAGTATGAGCAGATAATCAATTTGGATTATCTACCTTACGCTGTTATCTCCCTTTAGCGGTTCTACTTCCGGATTAGCGGCTCCTTTTAATCTGCTTGTAAACATGTTGATAATTCATTGTTTGTCAACAAAGTCGTTGAAAACAGTGTGNTTTCAAGGGGCATAACTCCAGAACCCCTTGGACCTCTGAACCCAAAATCAAATTTGACCTGAGTGTTGTAGTGAACAACTTACATACCAAGTTTGAAGACCTTGCATTATTTCGTTCACAAGTTATCAGTCGGAAACCCTAAAATTTGCAAAATTTCAAAGTTTCAAGGGGCATAACTCCAGAACCCCTTGGTCCTCTGAACCCAAAATCGAACTTGACCTGAGTTTTGTGGTAAACAACTTGCATACCAAGTTTGAAGACCTTGTGCTATTTCGTTCAAGTTATCAGTCGGAAACCCTCGGGGGACGGACGGACGGACAGACGGACGGACACACGACTGAGGGTATCACATTATACCACGCCACTTCGTGTGGCGGGGTATAAAAACTTAACATGTTCATTGGACTGTGAAATTGAGGTCACAGACAAAAGCCATATAGCAAACTGTTATGTAATACTCAAGGCCAACCTATACCTACTACTTATAGTTGCTGAGAAAATCACCTAATCACAAAAACTTAACATGAAAGCTTACATTGTCGTCGTCATAGATTGAATGCATATTTCAGATATCAGATCAATATCTGCATTAATTTAGAAAAAAAGTGCAGAAAACTGATATGGGACTGACGGACAGACAGACAGACGGACAGAGTGCAAACCTAAAGTCCCCTTCGGCTATTGCCGGTAGGGGACTAATAAAAGATGGGCAGATGCACAAAAAATTTACAAAAATATATCTGTCTCACGACTTGTACATATGAGCTAATTTGAATGAAGCTATCAAGAACATATTAAAACCATGATTTTACTTTTAATATAACTTTCCATGTTTTGTATGCATCTGTGTGTAAGGGGGGGAGGGTACTTAAAGCCATCATGTAAGTTACGATATAATACATATACATACCTCTTCATCTTCCTGAGTGAACGGCTCATTACTAAATTGTCTATAAAGTTCTATCACACCTATAAAAGTTAATTTAATATCAAATTGTTAATATTTATATATTTCTTTTATATATGTTTTTAAAACAGTAAAAAATAACAATAAATCATGAATTATCAATATTTATATCTCTAAAACATTTACATAATTTAGAAAGATCTTAGAAGCACTAAATAATATAAAAGGTCTTAACACGTTTTATACATCCTTGGGGTAAATAACCAAAATGGCAAATTTTTATATTTTTTTTGTGGATTTTGTCCTAATTTCATCATCTTTACCTATTGCTATATTAGACAGTGATTTACCAAGAAGCTGACATAGACTTATCAAGAAATGCTTACAAATTGTGGAAAGCAATAATTATTTAGTGAATACTGAATAGTATAGCATGGAACACTAATGCAAGATCAATTGCTGAGCAATATATCTTACCATTACTCTTTGTTGAATTATGACCATCAATCATGCTGGGTTTGATTTGTAATAACAAAACACCAACAATAATGCTATTTAAGGATTTCTTTAGCAATATAATATTCTATATCCCAAGAATTATTAGATGCAAATTGTGGAATTTTTTTTTTGGATAAAGTAGATGCAGTATAAAATGCATAATATTTACCTAGCACCCCTGAATCTTCCTGTAATATTGGAACAGCTAAAACTGTTTGTACATGTTCCATCTGTATACCCAGTCCTGCTGGAAATCTCATGTCCTGTGAACAAATAAACATATATCATATACCCAGTCCTGCAGGAAATCTCATGCCCTGTGAACAAATAAAACGTATATCATATACCCAGTCCTGCAGGAAATCTCATGTCCTGTAAATACAAGTACCCAGTAATGAATCAACAAAGCAATTTTTAGACAACTTAATTTTCGCTTTATTTGCAGTTTTTCTGATGTGGAAATATCATGTCCAGTGAACAAATGAAACATATATCATCTCTCTCAATACACATCATTGATTAGTGGATAGATTGATTGATTGATTGATCAACTGATTGATTTATTAATTGATTGACAGATTGATTAGTTGATTAAGTACTGTTCAATGCCAATTTCAAAAAAAGTAACATATGAAATATGGCCTAAATTTTTACTGTTAACAGCCAGCAAATTTTATATTTTGAACTTTTTACTTTATCATACCAAAATTCTCTAAAAACATCCTTTAAATACACAACATAAAAGCAAATTCATAATCTATATCCCTTTGTTTTAGGTAAACAACAAACTAAGTAGTCATCCTTGGTAGGATCTTGTCAGCAACAGTAGTATTAGTCCAACTTACTCCACGGACATTATTGGTTCTAATGGTATCTTTTGTTTTGGCAACATAGGAAGGTAATGAAGTTCCTGTTTCTATATTTCCAATATATGACCCTGCTGAGTGAGAATATTTTTCTGAGGTCCGGCTTTTTCTGTAAAAAAAAAAAAGTAATATGTTAATAGTCTTCATTATCAAAATAAGTCGGGAATTAACAAAAGAGCATATTAAACAAAATGAAGCACAGTTTCAAAATGTTATTGTATAAACCTATTTAATTGGATACAAAAAAAATTAAGACTTACCGTAGATGAATGTTTTTTTTTTCCCATTTAGTCTGCACAGACATGTCACACCAGCCACAATTCTACTGCATTGAATTAAGAGTTATTTGTCGCAAAAAAAATCTAAACTAGAGAATGTGTCTATAAGACATGGATGCCCTGCAATTGTTCTTCTTAGTAAATAAATGGAATTTAACCCAATTTCAACCTAAGTCCCTCATGGAAACTTATAATTGGTGAACTGTAAAGTGCTTATAAATCATTAAGGTGAATGCTGTGATGTAATATCATAAAGATATCATGTATATTTGATGAGAAATGGATTAAACTCAATATTTAACCAAAATCACTCAAGTGTGAAATGTAGGTCAGGGAAACCTAATTTTTGGTGCTTTGGGTAGTCCTCATTAAGTTGAATGCAAAGATGCAATATCATAAAGATATCATGTAGACTTGATGAGAAACACAAATAAATGCAAAATTGAACCAAAGTCACTCAAGTGTGAAATATAGGTCATTGACACCAGATTGTGGTGTATTGGGTAGTATAATATCATAAAGATATCATGTATAGTTGATTAGAAACAAACCTAAATTTAACAAAAGTCACTCAAGTGTAAAATGTAGGTCATACACATTTTATTGCTAGTGATTTAAGTAGTTCTCATTAAGGTGAAAGTTAAGATGCAATATCAAAGAGATGTCATCACGTACAGTTGATGAGAAACGGATCTAAACCCAAAATTTAACCAAAGTCATTCAAGTGTGAAATGTAGGTCATGGACACCTAATTGTTGATGCTTTGGGTAGTACTCAAAAAACTACTCATTAAGGTGAATTTTAAGATGCAATATCATAAAGATATCATGTATAGTTGATGAGAAACGAACCTAAACGCAAAAGTTAACCAAAGTCATTCAACCATGAAATGTAGGTCATGGACACCTAGTTATTGGTGCATTGGGTAGTACTCCTAGAGGCAAATGTTGTGATGCAATATTCTAAAGATATCACTTGAGGTTACCATACTATGGACCTAAACGCAAAATTTATCTACGGGACATACCTACGTACGGACGGACAAGGGTAAATCTATATGCCACTTCCACTTTCGTGGCGGGCATAAAATGTAATTCATTGATTTTCATTAGCATCATCCTCTACAGTTGGATTAATGGCCTGTGGGTATACAACTCGCATTTCTATTCATGAATATAAGCATACAAAGTTTGCAAAGTTTGCTAACATTTTATCCCCAACATAATATGTGAAAAATAATAAAAGTTTAGACTAAAGTGATTATAAAGTATTTTTTCTGCATGGTTTAATTTGATTCTTTTATTGAAACTTTACCAGTTTCTACAATCAAACCAGACTGCACACTATTCTGTGATTCTTATAATGAAATCATCTGATTTAAATAAAATATGTGCCAAAATATGCCTTGTAAAGCAGTGAAAATTTGCTTGATTTACTGAAATTTAATCATCAGAATATGATGAAAACAAGTCTATTTTGCAGTTATGTTACCCATAGTATTTGTAGCTTCAGGATGAAAACATAACAACATCATATCAGAATATAAATTCAATATAAACTCAAAGAATTTACTGTCTGTTTGGTTTGCAATTCATTTGAAATACCAATTTATTATCAGGTAATTTTCTAATACACAATGTTGTTAGGTGCCTTCACAGCCGTAACAACCACAAAGACCAATGTAACTTGTTATATTTACCTGCCAGATGATGGAGGTGAAACTTTATGATGATATAACTGAAAATAAATACAAAAAGATTATACAATTTTCACATTACTTTGATTTTTTTTTTGCCAGGAAAATGTATACTGAGAATTTTTACCATTTACTATATTTGATTACTATCTGGATTGATCATTCTAATTTTGTGATCATATACAAGTAATCAAGGACTTTTTTACAGAAAACAATGAAAAATATATTTATAAAACTCATCATGTTCCACCAGAAACATCAGATACCTATCCAATTTTCACTTCTTTTTGGACCTATACTGAATGACCACAGCGTTACAAACCCAATGAATATAAACTTTCTTATTGGGTGACAAATAATAAGGGAAAACAGAGATGATATTGTGAAAAACTTTAGGGAAACAAGAATTTATTGTGTCATTCTAATAAAATAATGCAGTATAAGATAAGTATATGATTTGCTCATCATATGTTGTGAAATTTTTTTACATGAAGAGTCGGGACTAAGTGATAACCCAACTTTTCATTCGTCATGCACTAAACACCCGGACAAACTGCACTGTGGGATTATGTGAGTTTTGTCAAACGCACATTCACCCCACTAGCCAGATCTTTTCTTAATATTTCAGGTAATATTATTTTAAATATTACTCAGACTTAAATTTGGTAGAATTTGACGTAATCAAACTGTAGAAATAACTTTACAACCTAAGTATTGAATTATTACCTGAGGGAGGGGATAGGTAGGCTTGGATGATATATCACGGGGCACAATTATCTAAAACGTAAATTTCTCAGAATCTGAGAGAATATTTTTGTAAAATCATTTTATGTCGATTTGACTAGTTCTGTATACGATTACTATCAATTGCACTTTTCAATATTGATCATTTAGAATACCTTGACGGAATATTAAATTTTGGATCTTCCAATTATGTTGTTAAAAGTTGAATTTTAACATTTTTCAAATCATGAATGGAAAGCTGTCCAATGTCAGGGTAGCTAGGACTGTGCTGCAAGTTTGTCGGCGAGGAAATAATCGTAGGGCTTCTTGGTAAATTATCACTACTATTATTGCTACTACTCGCATTTGAGGCTTCATTTGATGTAGCTTTAGACTCAGTAGATTCGGTAGAAGACTTTCTGGCAAAACAACTATCAATATCAAAGTAAGTGAGAACCAAAGATTCGTAATCATGTTTGACGGAGCTAAACAGGTTGTTATAACATATTCAGATAAAACTCTCTCTCTCGATCTTTTTTTATTTTACTTTTTTTATATTATATTTTTTTTTTTTTTGACAAAACGATGATGAAGCCTTGGCTTCCTGGCATCTGCCTAGCTACGCTACTGAATATTTTGATAAATGGAAAAAAAGACGGAGGAAAAAATGATCCCAAAATATCTTCTGATCTTCTAGGCAACAGATAAATAGCCTCAGTTTTTATCATAAAGATACATAAAATTAGTAAAGCAGTACATGTACTGTCTGTAATAAAATCACTGAATTATTTTTCATTTTAATATGATATCATTTAACCCCAGAACCCTGAGTACAATATCCTTAATTTTAATTTTGTTTACCTGAAATCTAAGTTAATCTGTAAAGATTAAGGTAACTGTCAAAAACTTTTTTATAATTCAATGCCATATTAAGACAAAATTATTCTAAAAGCAATTTCCAATCTATTTACTTCTGAATAGATTAAAATTACAATTTCAAATATGTACTACTTCAGTGAGAGAGAAAAACCAACTCAACTCTTATTTCTCATATTTACACTTCATTTACACTTAAAAAGTTTGACAAAAGCCTGAAATTTCTCTACTATACCACTATGTTCGTACAGAATAATAAAGTCAATGTCGTTAGAAAGCTTCAACATTACTTCAGATTATTATCTATTTCAAAAGCATGAATGACATTATCTAAGGTGAGAAGACTTGAAATGATGGATTGTACAAAGTCTTTCATGTAAATTATCTAGACAGGTATTTAATAATTAGATGTATTTATTCCTGTGAAATAATTACCAAACAAATGATAAATGTGTAATTACATCTCAGGGAAAATATAGGACACATGTACTTATACTTTCTATTAGTTGGTAGTTAATTTAATGTGCTAGCTACAAAAAGTCACGGATTTTAATTTATCCCCTGTCTCTTCAGTACCAATTATCTTAATAATTTGTCTGTCTATCTGGTTTGAAGGTGGATGTCTCTTGTGTTAATCTTATATAACAGTTTTTTGTTCTGGCAAATTTTTAAACTGCAGATTCTTTGTACAAAGACTGGTCAGTCCAAAATTTGGAAAATTCATTTATTTCTAATTTTCACTACTTTAGTTCAATCACAGGGACTTGCTCCCGGCCTAGAAAAAAAATGCTTACTATCAAATATGAATTACGGAAAAAAAACCACATGGGAAATCCTATGCCTGATACCCCACTTGCTTCGTTTTCAATTTTCTCAATAAAATAACCCAAACCTTATAATTCTGCCTTTTACATTCTCTTCCCGAATGATTTTCTAAACAGAAAACCCATTTATATCGTAGGAAAGCCCCACTTCATTCCTATCTCGATTTGTTTACTCGTATTTGACATTTATCACAATTCATGGCACTGAATGTGAAACTACCATGACCTTCACATTCTAAATTTAAATCAATCACACAGGATTCTTGGGACTTTTCATTCACAAAATTGAAAACGAAGTGAGTGGGGAATCAGGCATAGGATTTCCCTTGAGTTTTTATCTCAGAGATTCATATTTGATACTTAACATTTTTTTTCTAGGCCTGGAGCAAGTCCCTGTGGTTAAATAGAACACTTGGTTTTTAGATCTTAATAGTATTACATTTTTACACCTCAAATGTCCATATTACTTTATATTTCTACTTTAACTTCAAGATGCTTTGCGACATATATTTTGTTCTAGATTCTTTGTACATATGTGTTGCAGTCAAATCAACATCCTTTCCATAAACCCAAGTCATAATGATGTACTGAAGTATTCACTTTTGAAGTTGGTAGATTTTCTTGTCTTGACCCCTTTTAGATTTTAAAAATCTTCCAGACTTTTCGCTAAGCAACAGATAACAGTTTTTGTCAACACACACTGCCTATTAGTTTTATAGGAGAAGAACCAAATAACCATAATTCTTATCGTCACAAATGTGAGGGACCCTAAAACTAGTGACACTCGAAATACCGATTATGATCGAAATTAAATAGATTTTGTAATTTTAGGTGACAATCAATTATTGTTGTCATCAATTATCATAAATTTGGGTAGAAAAATTATGCTTTTCTAACTTTGGTACATTATAAATGCAATGTGTCAGCAAGTAAAACAGCAGAAAATCATTTAAAGCATTTCTTTGACAGAAATTAGTCAATGGTTGATAACATCTATGACCATCTTTGGAAAAAAGGGTGTAGTATGGAAATACAAAGTATAGAAAGCAGCCATTATTCTTGCTTACAGATTCATTCATGCATAAGCTGAATGTCTCAGACACTGTTGAAAGCATTTTATTAATGCTGTCATCCCAATATGCATCATGCATACCAATATGGTTCATGTGGGGTATGTCAGTAAGCAGGCCATTCTACCTAACCAAGTCCCTCGTGTCTAACATGTGGGTCACAGATAGCATCCAAAGCATGCATTGCAGTTGTCAATCCAAAATGCATCATATTTACCAATACGTTTGGTGTGGGGCATGTCAGTAAGCAGGAATGGACTTTAACTGTTCTACCTACCCAAGTTGCTCATGCATAAAATGTAGGTCACAGACAGAATCTAAAGCATGCATTACAGTTTTCATCCCAAATTGCATCATACAAACCAATAAGGTTGATGTGGGGCATGTTGGTAGGCAGAAATAGGATTTCACCATTCTACCTAACCAAGTCGCTCATGTGCAAAATGTAGGTAACAGACAGCATCCGAAGCATGTATTGCAGTTGTCATCCAAAATGCATCACACATACCAATATGGTTGATGTAGGACATGTCAGTAAGTCTACCAGCATGTTACCAGCAGACTAGGCTCCTTGAGCTAGCCGGCAGTTTAGCAGTGAGCACACCTCGACCCATCTTTCAAAATTACATATTGTCTTTTTCTCTCCTTTCAAGATTGTGGTCATGGAGTAAGTAGTCTACCTGTATTGGGTTTTATTTGTATGTTTTTATACTATAGGGAAACTGGACAGATAAAGGGGAGGTTTGGGTACCCATAAACCGGTTTAACCCTACTGCTGGCTTTTGCTAGTGCCGGTACCAAGTCCGGCTGTCCCGAGTTCCTATCGTTGTCTACGTTTGTCTTTTGTCTTATACATGTTTTTCTTGTGTAGTTCCCTTGCAAATTGTTGCATGTAATTATAATTTTCAGCCATTGTAGGTGTTTCCTGTTATCCATTTTTTAACATGTCAGTAACCATGAATGGACTTAAATCATTCTACCTAAACAAGTTGCTCATCAGTAAAATGTAGGTCAAAGACAGCATCTGATGCATGCATTGTAGTTGTCATCCCAAATTGCATTATACATACCAATATGGTTAAACATAGAAAGCAGCCAAAGCCTGCTAAGATCACTTGATATGCAGCATTGTCAGTTAACAGGAATGATCTAGAATCATTCTTTTTCAGATTCATTCATGCATGAAATGTAATTCACAGACTGCATCCAAAGCATTAACTGCAGTTGTCATTCCAAAATGCATCATGCATACCAATATGGTTGATGTGGAACATGCCAGTTAGCAGGAATGGACATTAACCATTCTACCTAACCAAGTCACTCATTTGTAAAATGGTGGTCAAAGATCATTAGAAGCATGATTTTTTGCTGTCATCCTAAAATGCATCATACATACCAATATGGTTGATGTGAGACATGTCAGTAAGTGGGAATAGGCTTTAACCATTCTTCCTAACTGGACGGCGAGAATGATGCGGAGGCCTACAACAACGCTAGGGGTATCGCATAAGCCCCCCCCCCCTAACTTCGTGAGGTGAGCTAATAAGGGGCATGCATGTCAGTTATCGAGAATGGACTTTAACCATTCTACCTAATTAAGTCCCTCATGTGTAAAATTTTGGTCAGACAGTACCTGAAGCATGCCTAGTAGGTGTTTTCCCAAAATGCATCATACATACCAATATGGTTGATGTGGGGCATGTTAGTAAGCAGGAACGGACTTGAACTAACCATTCTTCCTAACCTCACTTTGTGAGGTGAGCAAAACAAAATAACATGAAATTTATGAACTTAAATTTGAAAAAAAAAATGTTCCGATTTATAATTGATAATGGATAGGAGGGTTGCATCAGATTATTCTGAAGATTGTATTTGTGACATCAAAATCCTATATTCTGATATAAATATCTGCTATCTCATGGAATCCTTCAAAAGACCATTTGCAAAACTTTGTATATAAAACATCTTATTAATCTTACATTTCTCCATTACACTAATTTTTATGCTGTCAGAATTTTCATTCAACTAATTTCCCTAATATTAAATGTAAATTATTGAGTTTATGCTTTGACAGCTTTCCAATAAAAATAATATTTTTCTGATACTGTTTTAACAATTTTAAGACAAAATCTTCAGAAAATGGATTTCTGATCAGACATATACCCCTGTATATATATAACAATTTAAAAAAATCACCCTATTTCAAAATAGTTATTCAAGGATTTGAATTTTCTAATGGGACACATGATAAATGTGAGAATGTTGAAAAGAAAATTTAGCTTCTCATAAATTATACAATACAGAAGTTGACATCTCTTTATACCTCTGATTTTCACTTGGAAAACGGCTGTGACAAGAAAAGAATAATTCTTATTCATGTTATTTTATAACTAGAAAAGGCTGCAGCATAATAGCAATAAATTGTATTCTGTAAAATAAATATTTTATGTTTAGCTATTTTCACTTCTATAAAACCTTGATCTTTTCAAAAATCGATTTATTTTTAAATCCAATTTATTTTCAATTCCAATACATTTTTAAGAGAAATGAAAAATTTCTGCTGTCAAGACCAAACAAACATGATCAGTCATTAACATAATTCATACTGGTTTTACCTGTTGGTTTGTGTCCGCCAGGTACAAATTAAACCCATCAGCACTTGTGGCTAGAAAAAAAAAACACATGATTATTTGTAAATCCGAACTTGCAATAAATTATTTCATTAAATCTTAATCTAATCTAAAAGTAGTTTAAAATTGAAATTTTATCTATACCACTGTGATATAGCCTATCTGTGCTCATTTGTATGTAACTTTAAAAAATAATCCATCTTATTATTTGTCCTTTCATGTCAAAAGGTTGCAATAAATAATACCCTGCATGAGAATCTTTTGGTCATATGTCATAAAGATCTAATTAATGGCAACACAAGAAAATAAGATACAAATGTGACATATTTTCTACCCTCTAGGTATTTTAACGACTGAAGCAGACCGCAGATTCTCAAAAGCTCTCACAATCATAATTTCATCTCAGCTATGGAACTTGCCTAATCATTAACCATGTTATATAATGGAACACTGAGCAAATAGTCAGACAAAATGTAATATATTGGCATACACTTTAGGTACCTCGTTTTTTGTCGGGTTCACACTGCTAGTGCTTAGATTTATGATATTCTTGTTCCTTTTTTATTTCTTTTAACTTTGTTATCTTCTCTCCATTTGTGTAATCATATTTTTTATACTAGATTTTCCATTTTCTGACTGTAAGCCGGTATATAATGCACTGCAGATAATTATCAATACCACTAACGAAAAAAAATCCACCGCAAAATGTGCCAGTTCTACTAGTATTTTTGGACTGCAGATACTTACAGATACTTAGAACATGAAATACTTTTAGTCCAAAGCACATTGTGCCAGTTTTACTCTAGGGGGTCTTCCTCCTATATATTAGTATACACAGATGTACCGCTGGAATGGGTAACTTTTTTGACAAGTCAAATATTTCAATGGGTGCAATTTTCACCAATCTGTTATATCAATGGGTAGATAATTTGGCTTGCCATATTTACAAAATCTTGTTTGTGTTAAGAATGGTCACTCCTAAGGTTTTTAAAACTGCCTCTGACTTTCGGAATTCTCATATTTTATCCATCATGATGCATCAGAAAATTTTGCACACTGATCCCCTCTTTTCTTTTCAAAATATGTTTGTATATATCTTGAATAAACTTTTGACAAAATTTGGTGCAATTCTTGATATATCTTCAATGTATTTCAACTGTCGATTGCTTTAATGAAAATAAATGAAAAATATAAATGAGTTCGGTTTCCTGCCAAAATTTCAGGCATTTAAATCTCAAAAACGGGCCCACTGTCATATCAATATTTTTTGCTTAAAATGATGTATGATCGATCTCCTAATAAATAAACATACTAATTTCAAATCCTTGATATCATGAACTTGAGGAGTGACCATCCTTAAATATAATCTAAATTATTGAGATGAAATGTAACAAAAATTAAATTAAGTGTCTACTAGAAGTTGGAGCAGTCGCAAACGACAGCTAATCCCCTCATCCGCTGTCAAGATATAATCTAAAGATGTATGAATGTTCAAGGTACATCCACTGAAGATTAAGCTCATTGATGTGTAAAATGTAGTATCTCAGATATAAATATTAATGGAAACTTTAACCCAAGTCAGTCAAATGTAAAATGTAGGTCAAGGTGACCAAATAATCATCTGAAGCTGCAACACTCTCCAAGATGCATCCACTGACCAAAGATGATTGATGCGCCACAAGTAGTTCCTCAGATATAAACCTTAATGCAAACTTTAACCTGAGTCACTGAAGCATAAAATGTAGGTCAGAGTGACCTTATTATCATCTGAAGCAGCATCACTCTCCAAGACGCATCAACTGACCAAAGATGATTGATTTGCCACATGTAGTTTCTCAGATATGAACTTAACACAAACTTTAAATGGAGTCATTGAAGCATAAAATGTAGGTCAGAGTGACCCAATTATTATCTGGAGCAGCATCACTCCCAAAAACGCATCCACTGAACAAAAATGATTGATTTGCTACATGTAGTTTCTCAGATATCAACCTTAACGCAAACTTTAACCTCAGTCATTGGAACATAAAATGTAGGTCAGAGTGACCCAATTATCATCTGAAGTAGCATCACTCTCCAAGATGCATCCACTGACCAAAGATGGTTGATGTGCCACATGTAGTTTCAAAGATATGAACCTTAGCACAAGCTTTACCCGAGTCATTGAAGCATAAAATGTAGGTCAGAGTGACCCAAATATCATCTGAAGCAGCATCACTCTCCAAGACGCATCCACGGACCAAAGATGATTGATGTGCCATATGTAGTTTCTCAGATATGAACCTTAACACAAACTTTAACCTGAGGTGGGAGAGACGGACGGACGGATGGACGGGCGAGATGCTATATGCCCTCACAAAATCTGTTGGGCAAGGGATAATTATATACTATTTGCAATGGAAGCAATAATATGTTAATAGTTCACAATATTTGACTGGGTCTGGATTTCAATGGAAATATATGATTGGGTATGGTTATCCAAAATATTTAATATACATGTATGAATGGGGGGTGTTTTGACAATCTAAGCTGTACGTCTGTATCAAAATGTATAGGTCGAGACCCCTCGAGAAGTTCTGCCAGTATACTGGATAGCAGGTATTTACAGATAACTACATTATGAAATACTTACAATTCACAGCACATCGTGCCAGTTCTGCAAGTATTGGTGGACTCCAAATACTTAAAGACACTAAGAACATAAAATACTTACAATCTACCGCACATTGTGCCAGTTCTGCCAGTATCTGTAATCTATCAGTCTGGTAACTGATATCACGGGTCATTTCATGTAACACCTTCCATTTGCTTGACTGTACACATGTCTACAAAGAAAAAAAACTTTTTTAAAGTGAACATACTCTTATGACCATTCTTGTCCCTTCTTTTAACTGTACACTTTATAAATGAAGCCATTTTTGTTCAGCAGAAACAAATTTGTCTAAGCTTTCTGTTTATATTCTGTTAGAAAGCTAAAAAGAATGTTCTGTTCAATGATTAAATCAAAATTTTTCAAGATACAGTGAAACCTGTCTAAACTGAACCCCTTTGGACTCAAGATTTTGTTTGATTTAGAGAGGTATTGGGTTTACACAGGTTTAAAAAAAAAGGATTTTGATAATAAGGGACTTCAAAATAAGTTTGGTTTAGACAGGTTTCTGGTTTAGTCAGGGTTCGGTTTAGACAGGTTTCACTGTAGTATGAGTTTCTGGTTTCAGATTCATGCCAATATCTTCAGTTTTACCCATTCAAACATGTCCATCAATATTATTTTCCTCTTTAAATATCTCATTGAAACCCATTAGAAAAGTGCAATGGAAATTTGTTTTGAATTTTGTCAATTTTTTTAAAACTACAAGTAAAGACAAAAATAGAATTCCTGGGTCCCCCGCCGGTCAAGCGGTATGCATGTACTAGTATACTGTATATGAAATTGCAATATTTTCAATCATTCATGCATATGGCTGTTCCAGAATTAAATGTGTGGGGATACAAAAAGTATCGAATTTGACCAAGGTATTAGTGGTATTAACATTTGGTATAAATTTTATTAAAATATATCAAAATTTGTCACTATTTTGGTCAAAGTTCGATAACTCCATCAAAAAGTATCAACCAAGGCTGATTTTCCAGCTTGACCAAGCTATTAGTGATATAGACATTTGGTATAAATTTCATGAAAATCTGTCAAAATTTGTAGGAATGAGAGCACTTACAAGGTCAATTTTTTGATAAAACGGAGTCATCATTTTGGTCAAAGTCCCATAAATCCATCAAAGAGTATACAAAAAATGTACACTGAGGCTGATTTCTTGACCCTAACCAAGGTATTTGTGGTATAAAAATTTGGTATAAATTTCATGAAAATCTTTATGGGCTGAATACATACATTTACTTATCTTCCTGTAGTTTTAGAATCGATTTAAAAACATGCTTTTTTATTTATAAAAATAGAGATAACCAAACTGTATTCTACACTCTTCATTGGTAAATCTAAGCTTTTACTGTGGACAACATCAGTTTTCTAACACATCACCGGAGAGCTCCTTTTATGACAGTAAATTATATGATTTACGCACTCAAATCATAAAATACATTATTGTTATATTTCTTAATTTTCTACTGTACAATAGTTTTTTGCAGGAATATAATAAGTTCAAGAATTTCATCTCTGTTTTAGCTTTCCATTACCCTATTTATCCTGACCCTAACAAGATTGCTATGCGTAGCTATGTCTGAGGAGTTGCATCCACAAGATTTGCCATTGTATAACAATGTGGAAATAATCAAAGTCCCATAACTCCCACAAAATTTGACAAATCAAAATGGGGATGCAATATGATCTAGTACTAATGGTGAATAACAATCCTGTAAAATTTGAATGAATTCTGACCAGCAGTTTCTGAGGAGTTGCGCCCACAAAAAACGTGACACATGGACGGACGGACGCACAGACGCAGACCATTACCATGTCCCTCTGTCGCGTTGCGGCGAGGGACAAAAAACTACCCTATACTGGCTATAATAAAGAGTTAAAATGCAAATATTTTCTTTGTCGATACAAAAAAGTTCATCAAACTTCTTCTAGTATTAATAAGATATCTTTTCAAAAAGTAAATGGTAATTGAATGTAGGTATCAGTATATCAACTTTATATTAAATGTAAATACAACTCTCTAAAGGCCAAGTCAAACGTAATACACACCTCTAAAGGCAATGTCAGATATTGATTACTGGATAATGAAAAATTGCATTTTATCAATAACTTTGTATACTTTTATTGTCAAACTCAATACACATTGTTAGTATATGTGTTACCCTTTTCATTTCCTTTAAAAATTGTGTCAAATACTACGTCATTCGGTGGCAGTACTTTATTAAATAACTTAATGAGATTTCAATTCAGTGCATTTTACCATCAAAAAGAGATTTAATTTAAGTGTTAAATATAACCTGTAACACCTATAAAATAAATCCTTCCTTTCTCTCACCCGTGTTACCCAGAGTTACATAAATAAACCCTAACTCATCAAAATATAGTCTCTTAACACTAATCCAATTCTTTAATATCTTGTCAACATTAAAAAAATTGAGCCTAGCTAGATCCATTAGCTTAGAACTTGTTATTTCAAAATTATCATAAAAACTAAACATATATGGTATAGAAATAATGTATACCTAAAGATTTTCATACTTTATTAAGTTAATATTCATACAAGCATAAAATTTTAAATCTTCTTGTCACTGTAAAAAAAATAACAAGTGTTAGAATTTAAGCGGTAAATATTTTGAGAGTGTCTCTTTAAAAATTCATTTTTCTTGTAATACATTTTGTATACAAATGGCTGGTTCAATTTGCCTCCCAGAATGTCTTTAAACATTGAATATGAAAAGGTCTATAGCAACAAATTTACATGTTATGTCTTTACAGTTATAAATTCACAATAGAAAGTCCAATCACTTTTATTAAATAAAAGAATACGCCAAGCAATGTATTTTTCAAGTAGTAAATGTACTTCATGGTAATAAACATTTATTATTTCACGCAAATTTGAGTTACAATCGAAAGTTATTACAGAACAGTAGGTACGCAACTGACAAAGACAAAATTCACCCTATTTCCACAGCAAGTGAATCATCTGTTAAATTAACCAAGTTAATAATTTTCCCTAAATAAATTGTTCCTGTAAAATCCAACAACAGTAAGTCACAATTTGTTTTCAACTTTAAAACTGTACAATAAACAGAACCTTTATAACAATGTGACCTACCGGTAATCTTGTCTGGATACGGACTTACAACCACAGATTCATAAACTTGCAACTTTCAGCAAGGTTAAATGATAATAGCATATACATTTACTGACATATGAACTCGGACGTATACTTGAATGCAAGTCGATAATATGGAATATATAGGTCAAAGTGACTAATGTTGCCTTAATGTTTACCTACCAACAAAGATGCATGCACATGCAATGTTAGATGATAAATAATTCTATCATATACAGTTACTGAAGTATGAATAATTACCTTATCTTATATGATAAGCATTTAAGCAGAAAATATAGATCAAAGAGACCTAATTTTCTTAGAGGCTGTGAGATAACCAAAGATGCATCTGCACGCAAAGCTTGATCCATACCCTACATTTCCACACATATATAAATATCGATGTGGACATGGACACTGGAGGGTACTCCAATAGTCACCCCTAAACTTTGCTGAGGCGAATAAAAACACAGAAAGCACCCACATCCTGCTAAGCTCACCTCGTTGTGCAGCATTGTCACAGGTTAAACATGTCAGTAAACAGGAATGGACTATAATCATTCTTTTTAACAAATTCATTCATGCATAAAAGGTAGTTCAAAGACTGCATCCAAAGTATTCACTGCATCTGTCATCCCAAAATGCATCATGCATACCAATATGGTTGATCTGGGTCATGTCAGTAAGCGGGAATGGACTTTAACTATTGTACCTAACCAAGTCGCTCATGCATAAAATGTAGGCCACAGGCAGCATCCAAAGCATACATTGTTGTGGTCAACCCAAACTGCATCATACAAACCAATTTATGTCAGTAAGCAGGAACGGACTTGAACCATTCTTCCTAACCAGACGTGGACTCGGACACAAAGGGTATCAAATAAGTCCCCTCACTTCGTGAGGTGAGCTAAAAAAATCCTTGATTGTAGTCTTAAATTCAAGATTTTCAACTTATTCTATTATTCCTTCAAAAACATATGTTGGGAATAAATCCTACTGATATTATTGAAAAGCTCATTTTAATACAGAAGATAAAAAAATTCAGTTGATGCACCCACAAGTAACTTTCTGGACCACAGAATATGTAACCTATTTATATTGCCACCTTTTGGACCAGGTAAAATTATGACAATATGTAATGATGGCCATATAGTGAAGGAATAAATTACATAGAAACTATGTAACCTTTTTAAAAAAAGAGACCTAAAGTGGTGATAAAGTAAGGGATCACCATTAAAGAGGTGCAGAATAGACGAGTTTACAATTATTGAATTTACCTGGAAAATTTTGACATCACAAATATAGATTTTTGGACATCACAATGTTAAGTGATGCAATTTACTCCGATTGACCGATGGTCAATCAGAAATCAGAGCAATTCTTTCATAAACAGAAATTAGAAATTAGTCTGTAGCAAGGGAGAATTGTATTTAATGATCTTGAAGGTAAATCTGTAGTAGATTTTTCCAAATTTGCAACACTAAAAATTCCCTCTTTATTTAATTATCTCTTAATTTTATTATAATACTTCAATCATAACAGACAAATTCTTTAACATAATTACTAGTAATACCTTCTATCTAAACATGTACATATCTACATTGATCAAGGTGTGCAGTTCAAAAGGTCTTCAACCAGTGTAAAAAAATTTTCATGTTGAAATTAATTTTTTAATTATAGAGTTATAAACATAATTTTATATGTTATAACAACAACAGAAAGGATGATAGACAGTTTTCAGGAGCTGAAGCTCTTTTAAGGCAAAAAAGAACCACATTTCCATTTTATTAAATAGCTCAGTTAATTTAGACAGTTAATTTTACTATTAGCAGAGACACACAGATAAATGACAGTAAATGTATATAACCTTGAAGAATCATATTATTTATCAATATAGATAAAAGACTTTTGATTTACAAGAACATGGTATTTCCATTAAGCTATAAGGGGAGTAATCAGACTTAAAGTGATTGTTTGTGTGAAATTCCCAGTACTCATCACAAGACGTAGAAGAAATG
>MJUU01029611.1:0-18502 GCA_002080025.1 Modiolus philippinarum
GACATGCTGCGGTCGTATCATGCTGCGCTCGGCGTAGCCCTTTATTGAATATTGCTGTGATGAAGTATTCAGGACATGTTTTATATAAATGTATATAGGTACTGTGATGTCATACTGTACATCTTAAAAATTCCCGAAATATTCATACATTTTCATCATTTTGTACATTTTGTTTACTCAAATATACAATTGTTGACTTTTATATAGGTTGCTGCTAGGTTTTATCAATGAGCGGAAAACAATATTGTCAGTTTTCCTTTATATATTCAAATCAAATTTTTTTTAGTAATACAGACCTTAAAGAGGGTCACTCCTGATGTTATTAATATATCAAGGAATTCTTGAAACCTATTTTAATTGACTGAGCATTGTAGACTTAATGTAATAGTAAAAAAAAATGTATAGGTTCATGTGCTTTTAACAGAGATTGAAGACATTAAAAAACTGTTGGGAAATGAATTTCTCTGGATTTTCCAATGATTTAACATGGGGATTATTTTTTGTCTAAAAACTAAGAAGTTATATCAAGGATTTTATGAAAACTTGTTAGGTTTCTCATGTTGACCTATAGAAGAAATTTATGAAATAAAAGTTGGGAGTCCATGTGCAAAATTCTTTCAGCCATTGAACTGGAGAAAACCAGATCTAGAGGAGTTCTGAAATCTGACACAAATTAAAAATTGTGATGAGTGAGCCACCTTAAACTCGATCCCTACTCTTTTTATAGAATTAAGCCAATTTTGGTAAATTTGTCACTATTTCGGAAGGATACATGTGCTGAGATGGCTATAAAGTAAATGTCTATGTGTACTATATATGCAACACTAGCCTGTAGTACAGAAAAATATAGATTTCCCACAGCATCATGTGCACCAGTTGATCAGGCCCTCCAAACATAGGGTTCATGTCCATTTTTTCCCCAATGGTTTGCCAATTGCAATTTTTGCTAAATATTGTAAGAAATTAAAAATTTCTGTAGAGAAAGGAACCATAATCCTCCTTTTTATCCGCCTATGGTAAGAACAGTAATTTTCTCATAATGATTAAAAAAGAAATTAACTTATTCAGTTCTGTCGGAAATATTCAAGCTGGCTGCATGTTCCATTAAATCAATCAATAAATATATTTATGTACACTTTTACATATAAGTAGTTAAGTTGTAACCAGTGTCGTCTTTGTGTATTGATCTATCATTGACTGATTAAAACGTTTGCTAACAACGTAGGTATGCTATTGTTATGTCAAGGGGATAGTTCCATTTGTCGTAGTAATTCAGTTGTAACATATAAGTGTTCACAGATTACACAAATCAACGATCGTAGATTTCATCTTTTGATATTGACATTGTAATTGCAGCGCTGAAAAAATGAACAAATTTATCCTTTGTCAGATTTTTTATGGGCTAGGTAACAATAAAATATATTTATGTAGAGCCGATCATCCAAGGAACTTAAATTGATGTTCCGATGTTACAATGCCAAATCTTTATATATTTGAATGGTGCTGACCTATTTATGTCAAAATTATTTTTGAATTTGTATGTATAGGTATTTATATAAGAAATAAATATTATAATTGATAAATAAATACACATATAGAGCTTCTTTGTGATTTTGGTGCTTTGCTTGGCTTTGCTTCTTCATTTCTTTCTTGGGAATGATAGGACTGGAAAAATGAATGGCTATCAGAGAATGGTAAGGTGCTTGAAAATATTATTTTAGATGTCAATTTAGATAAGATAGTACATGTATGTAGAATATTACTTCATGTTTATTCTCAAAGGTTTTGCTTAAAAGTGTAATTGGAATTTCAGAGAAAATTTTATCTGAAGATTTTATGCTCACTTCCCAACAGGGGATGTTGGTTTGCAAGTGCATCTGTAATCTAAAGTTAAATGATACACATCTGAATACAGGCATAATGTGTGATCATGCCATTTTGGTGCTAAGCTGAATTTGAGTTAAAGCTCAATTCTAATGCAACATTTATATAACGAAGATTTTGATTGGTCAAAACTGACCGTCAATTCCAACATCTACACACCTGTGACAAAGTCGGTTCCCTGTTTAGTCTGGTTCCTAATATTGTGACAAATTCTCGAGTTAAAAATAGAACATGAAATTGATTTGTTGCATTAGAATCGCAATAACAGTACATTATTTGAATACCCGAGGGCGTCAATCTTGATTTGACGGTCAAAATATCCGTTTACAGGCTCCACTACGCGTCGCCTATAAACTGCATTTTGACCGTCAAATCTACGATTGACGCCCTCGAGTATTAAAATAATGTACAGTTATTGCTTAATTAGCACCGTGTGATTGGTTTCGTAATGTTATATCACTATAAGCAGATTCCTGAGTTTGTAAATAGTGAAAACATGTCATCAAAGCGAATTTAGGTCTTTCAAGTAACCAGTATGATTCTCTTTTTACATCAAAAGTGTTAAAATGGAGAGTTAACCTGACATGAATGCCTTTCGATACCAGTTTTACCCTACTACTGGTGTTTCCATCCCCAAAAGAAAGAGCTTCCATCATGAAATCCCTGTAGTAGTAACTGCATTCCAGTTTGAATATTATTCAAGTGGAATTAAGCAATTTGCACAAATGATGCAGTTAAAGACAACCTCTTGGCATTCATATTATCCCTTTTTGGGAACATTGGGTTTGAATTAAATTTGTACAATGGATTACTTATCTCTTAGAGATTCTATGACTTGTTTACCCTAAGGCTAACATTCAACATTACTATAAGTACTCTCCAAGTCCTTCAGCTATAGACCAATTGTTTTGGATATACTTTCTGACGTTAGTACATTGTTGTAATTCTATAAAATTCGATAGAATTAGTCTGTAGGTCAATAAACTGAAGTGGGTCCAAAAAAAATAAACATATTCAACAAATTATGTACATATAATCCATAATCAATACACAAATATACACAGCAACCCAACAAGGAATAGATAATGTCAACAAAAACACATTAAAGTTTTACGGAAAATGTAAAAATAGTCTGAATTTTCGAACAAATCTGTCGTTTGTCTACCCTGATATATAATTATATCAGTTTGTGGTGAACAAATATGTGATGTTTCATTGTTAAACAGCATGATGAAGTTTCATTTCATTTTATTTTCGTAAATGTATTTGTGCTTGTGTATACAGTGGAATGATAGGAATGATATTGTGATTTTTTTTCCAAATTTTAATCGGAATTTGGTTTTTGTTATGAAATTTTGACAAATCTGAAAAAAAAATTCAAATTGTAATCGCAATTTTGTGTGTTTTTCACATATTTGATTTTTGTTAATCTCTTTGAAATTGCTATAGTTTTAAACATTAACCAAATTCTAACAAAATTCATGATGATAGAAGATACTTATTCTTAATCAGAAAAATGGATAAAATTGGACTAATTAAGTCAAATATCGGCATGAACAGTGTTGTTCCAATATATGGATTTGATTTTTGAATGAAACATGATATTTATTTAAGAGCATTTTAAACCGTTTAAAAAAGCGATAGGATTAATGCATTTGTGAAAATTTAAAACAAAACATTGAACTTTAAATTTTGTTCCCGAACATCAATAGGAAGTACTGAAATCGACAGCGATATGGATCTATATCTATAATTGATAAGTTCAAATGTATAGTCACAGGTTTTGTCAACGGAACAATGGATATTAACCTGCTGTGAAGAATCGAAAACAAAAACCCGCTAATCGGACAATAGCTGTGTGTGATATATCCGTGGAATATTTGTCAAGGTTAAAAAATAAAATGGTAATTGGGATGGCTTCAAAAAATGGCGTTGGAAAGGTATTGTGGAAATATTAATTATTCTGGAATGTTTATGTATATATAGTATTTTTATTAATTGATCTTGTTAATTGGCTATGACGTGTTTGTTAAGGAGTTAACATTAGTTTAATAAGTTAGCTTTTCATTGTTTTCTAGTTAAGGGGCCAACATTGTAGCGTCTTGTTTGTAACCTAATCTCTAAATAGTAAAATAAAAAAGAGCAATAAGCCAAACTGAAAATTTTGTACCAAATGGACAAGAGAACTAGATAATAAATGTCATTGACTTAAAATGTAATAACAGAAACTTAAGGTAATAAGAATGATATAATCTAAACTGTTGAAAGTGCAAGATTGAGAAATTCTCAGGCACTACCCGATAATATTCAACAATATTTCTCTAACCAGGCTTAATAAGGAGTCAGAGAACCATTGAAATCTTACCTGAGGTTGTCTAAGATTCTCTTGTCTTGCTCTTTCACTGGTGTTAGTTTCTTATAGTCGATACATCATCACCTTGGTTATATTTCAATTCCTATTCCTTAATCAATTGTAAAAATTGCTACCATCTGTTTCTGAAAAAGATCAAAGCAATTTTCCAAATGGGTAAAACAATTGCTGAACCAATCTTACAGTTAAACAACTCCGTAGTTGCTATCAAATTAAAATTGGTTAACATGGATAACAGAAAAGTCATTAGTTCATACGTTCTTAAATTCGTGGTTTGAGACTGTTCACAGTATAAATCAATAGGAAATTTGTATTTCGTCGGCCATCAAATTTCGTGTTTTCAGTCAACCACGAAATCCACAAAAATTGGTACCCCTCGAACAATGGTACTTTCGAAGTATCAGCGTGTTTCAAATGTGAGAAATGTATTTCTGACTTTTGAGACACAACAGTTCATGTATATTTAGTGATATGAGATTTCCTTGTCTTGCAATACTGCAAGACAAAAAAAAAATTGTGCAGCTAATATGATGTTAACCACCTTTTTTATGGGATACAAAACATGTACATGTACATGTACATTGTACACTATTCCTAAGCCTGTTGAACAATTTTTCATGATTGTTCAGATTATAAATATTTGCAATGATTTTTTTCACTATTTTTCCAAACTCACGAAGATTGTTCAAATAAATCTTCCACAAAAATTAGTAGCCTTATATTTTATACAATTTCATTTTGCACATTAGGATGTTTGTAGTCTTTATACAAATGTATATAGCTAAAACAGCTCTTATATTGGTAATCATAAGTGTATTGAATCTATATTTTATTAAATTGCTTATCTTCTGAAGTATAGTTTTTACAGGAAAATCCTAGAAAAATCATCTTAGTTAACAAACAATCCAGATATTATGACATTGCAAAAAAGGGTGACTACCTACTTTAGTAAACAGATGAATAGGGACCATGATGTGTGTGAATTGAGAGAGAAGACAGAGAGAAATGAATATAAGCACAAGTAAAAGTACTTGACAATGAGGTCTTGGATATCTTTAGATCAGGTTTTAATTATCATGGACTATATGAGCAAGCTTTGTCAGAGGCTAGAAGTCTTACCCTTTTAGCGAAATATATGACAAAGTTGCATATAAGATGAACGTATTATATTCACAAAGGCGTAATGGGGATCACTAAGAGTAAAAGTAACGTCACAATATATAGACAAATTTCACACAAGGTAACGTCACTACTTTGCTCAATTTCTGACATTCTGGGGCCCCGAAAAGTAAAAAAAATATCAGTAAAGATAATTATCAGGCTCGCCATCAACTCTAACTGGGGTAATGTGAGTTCCTTTACAGGCGCAACTTGTGTTTTTGCCATAACCAAAGCTGTATTTCGTTCGTCTTGTAGATATACCACCACGGCATACGCTTTCATACTGGCGTCAACAAAAACATGTAACGTTTTTCTACCGTTAATTGCATATATCTCGAGTATGTCATTTCAGTTGCAATTTTCAAATCTCTAGCTAGTTGAGTCCACTCTTGTTTAATATTATCAGGTAACTGTACATCCCAGTCGTACTGTCACGGCACCACAATTTGGTGAAATAAATGACAAAGTCCCATGTAAGATGAACGTATTGTATTCACAAAGGCATAATGGCGATCACTAAAAAGCGCATACATCAAGTAAAAGTAACGTCACAATATAAAGACAAATTTCACTTAACGTAACATCAGTACTTCCTGTAATTTCCGACAGCCTTAGGGTGTCTGAGATTTTCTTTTCTCGTACTTCCCATGATGTTAATTTCTGAATATCTGTTTTTGTTGTCAAGCATGCACATGTGCATTCCATAAATAAGGTCTCTCTTCAAAGGTTTACCATATTAATACAAGAGAAGCTTTACATTAATGCTTGAATCTGATCAATTGTTGTTTGACACTCTCACTTTCCCCAAAAAGTTTTTAATTTTCAGTAAACTTGACAGGTTTAGTGGAACAATAACTACACAGCCTGCCCTGTAAGCTTAACTATAGTTCAATGACAAAACTGACTAGTAGCTGAAAAAAGGATTTGGTTTATATTGACAATGTGTACAATTCAAAAATGGAAAATTTATGATTTATTGATCAAAATAATGCCCTTTCCCTAAAATACAAGTGAAAGAATAGATATGTCCTGCTTTCTCTGGTTTATTTTAATATATATTTTTTCTGTATTTCAAGACAAACTTCTAAACAATATCAATTTCAAAACAAATAGTTAAAATTTCAGTGTTTAGCAATAAGTAATTCCCAATTGTTCTTGTTTCTTTTTAGACTATATTATTTTTTTTAAAGAATAAAAGAGGAACACATGTAGATATTGATCAATAACAGTGTGAGAACTCGCCACTCACCAACTCGCTAAAAGCGAGTAACATTAATATTTGGCGAGTGCAGTTTGGCCAGTGGAACTTTTGAAGCAAGTTGCCAGCCACAAGATATGTCCAGTAAAATATTCTTTCTGCCTTTAATAAAAGCCATGAATGACTGCCCTACGTATCTGGTTTTCCCCTCATACCAAATTAGTAAATCAATATCCATCAAGCAAATAGTCTTGAATAGTCTTACTATTTGTCGAGTTCAACCACCTAAAAGAACTGAAAAATTTGGCTAATGTAAAGGGAATTCGGCTAGTGTAAAGGGATTTCGGTGAGTTGTAATTTAAGTACACTAGCCAAAATGGCGAGTGAAAAAAAAATTTGAATTCCTTCACTGCAATAATTAGAAAATGTCCGATAAATTTTACTGTCACTTTTCCTGTGAAACTCTGAAATAGGAAATGAACTGTGATTGAAAATAATTGTCACGACAAACCAGTCTCTGTGGTCTCATTGAACTGTGCTATGGGAGGTAACTCCAGCATGACTAATCTGAAGTGAAATTAAAATCAAAACTACTTGTGTTTAGTGGGAGTTTCACACAACTGACTGTTTTCTAGAGGAGAGGAGACATGTGATATTGCTGTTAAAAGTTTGATTTTTATGCATGTTGGTTTTATCATTCAAGAGTTAGCTGTTGATAGTTGTAAAAACATGATTTTTGGCATTATGGATGTTAAATTGATAATCCTGTCCAAATTTGTTCTGGTCTATTACTTTTTTCGAGTTAATTGCCCTTGAATTTTGTATATTTTTATCAAACTTTTCATTTGTTCTGTATTTTTATTCGATATAAGCAATAACAAGATACGATAAGATAGGAAAATTTTTACCCATCCGTAGAGATTTTGCTGTTAAATTAGAGATTTTACCTGTAAAATTAGAAATTTTGTTTTTCTAGTGGCAATCTGCCAATCATCATAATTTTGCATCGACCCAGGTAGTTGCTCATGAAGTGATGATAGGAATTATCCAATTTACAATACTGCTTACATGCTCTCATTTTAAGCAAATTACCTACTTTTCTATGTGTTATGGTAAAATCACCTCTGCAGAGTGTGATCAGTCATTCTTGTAAAGAACCAGTCATGTGGCTTCAAATTGATGGAGTTCATATTGCAGATGTGAAGTGATTTCTGTTAAACAGTTAAACTACATTCAGTTTGCTTTTGCTTAAAATCGTTTTGCCACTTTGATTTTGATTCCTGACAATGCTGTTTATGGGTGAGTTTGGGGTTGCATAAAACAGTTTAACCCACCATTTCTATTGAAAAACCTGTACGAAGTCAGGACTATTGCGGTTGACAATATTTTTCTGGTGATTTTGCACCTTCTTTCATCTTTTTGCCCTTTGAATTTCGGCTCCTGATAATTCTGTTCAGTTATATTGTTATTACCCTCATTGGTTATCAGTATTTCAGTTTTTTTGCTCACTTTAAATGCTACATATTCAAAGTGAACTTATTTTGTGCCACTTAGTGGGGGGGGGGTGTCTGGCCCTTTTGGGGATTTTGGGATTAGATGCTTTTAATCTGGGGATTTCGGGACTTTTATGATTTCAGCCCAGGATTTCCGCAAATAAATTTTCATCATTTTTTATGATTGATTGTACATTGGGATTTTGGGATTTACAAAAAAATAAAGTCTGGATTCCGGGATGAGACCCCCTACCGCCCCCTCCTCAGTCAGTCTTCTGTTAAACATCTTCCAAAACTTTTCAGTGGTGTTCTTCTCTTTAAATGTGGTCACTTTTGTCCTTAGATCATCATGGTCTCTTTAGCCTCAAGGAGGGACATATAGTTTATTATTTTGCCTTAGGGAAAACATACTCAAAGACATCTCCTCCGAAACTACTTGACTACTTAGAACCAAACTTAGTCAGGAGCTCAGTGGTCCTTATTGGGCCTTTTCAACACAAATGTTCTGTTGGTTACGTGGCACGTCATCTGATATGGATGCCAGCAGGATTCAATTCCTACATTGGTCCTAAATATCTTCCTAAATATAGTGTCTTGACATCAATACCTCAGCAAAAATGGCTGTCTTTGGGAAGCATAGTTTTACATTGGATCCAACCACATAAAGGTTTATTAGAATGTCCAAGAACCATAGTCCTGCAGGTGAGCGATACATGCAGGTTCTTAGAAGCCTCATGTTTGCAGACCTGTCAATTTTCATGCAGATTGTCTGAGACTCACCTAAAGCTTATCCAAATTTGCTGCAAATTCCTATGATCTTTTATTTTTTTTCCTTTGATCTTTGACAATTTTTGACAAATCTTGTGCAAGGCAATTTTCAAAACCTGACAGATCTTTATTTGTTTTGGAGAAGATTTGTTCTGCATTTGCAGTCTTGCCTTTGGCATTTCTTCTTTAAGCATTAAACAGATATTTGGAGTAGTAAAATTTTGTAACTCTGAAAATATATTCTTCAAAAGGTTGTTGAAAAATTACATTTGAAAAAAAGGAATTTAATTGCTGGTAGCAAAATAGCTTGATTAAATAGATTATTCTTATCTGGACTAAATAAAGTTGTACTGTAATTTTTACCTGTAAGGTGTCATTATCAGTCAACAGGTGATAAAAACAAAATCTGTTTGACATGATTTATAAACCTAACAGAATGGACATCAAGATTCCCTTGATCAGACCAATAAATGTGTAATTATCTGCCCTGAAGGGGGACAAATGTCGCATGTGTAGTCAATGAACTGTATGCAAAAGAATTTGAATTGCAACTGTTATGGAAAGTCTTAAACTTCCTGCATTTTGAAAATACCTTTGTTGATTTCATAGCGAAAATTACAACACGGTGACATGTAAATAGACAAAATGAATGGACAAGTTTAAAACTCTCAGGTGATTGAGATTTATTCACCTGGGAAGAGGTTTTATTCCCTTCGGTTTTAATGGTCTGCCAGTATGATTATAGATTTTAACAGGATTTAGAGAAAAATTTGCATTGGAGCTCTTTTCAATTACTTAAATTTCTAAATAGAGGATTGTGAATACATATTAACTTTGTAACGGATTAAAATGCATATAACGGATTATATTTATAGTACATAGTTTCTCAGTGAACCTTAAAATGGAAGATAAAAGTTGAAAGTTTTTTTCATTGGAATATGTTTTAATGTGTGTGAAATAATTTCAAAATTTAATAATTGTGCAGTTTCTTCATTATTTGTGTGTTTTTTACTGATATGGAATTAATGTTAGAAAGGAAACCCTCACAGCGACAGTCAAGTCGGGAAAAACATCGTGATTTACAAAGGGAAGTTAGTGGTGGTTTTCATGATTATCATGACATCCAATATGACTATCAAGAAGAACGAGTACCAACTTATGTTTCTTCGTCTTTTCAGGTATATTATAAAAATGCTTTATTGCATATAAATTCTTTAAATTGTAGTGATAGAAAAATTGAAATAACCAAAAAATATTGCTTATTTTTAGTCTTGTCCAATTTTGCATTTTTATCATGCCCCAAATTCAGTGGATGTCGTTTATTGTTTTAGTTGTTGCTTGAGTTCTTGTTACTGCCTTATTATATACCCCCGCTCCGAAGGAGAAGGAGGTATACTGTTTTACCCTTGTCCGTCATTCCGTCTGTCACAACTTTCATCAAGCCTTTTCTCTGCAATGGATATTGAAACAAACTTGAAATTTTGTCAGAAGCTTTATATAGTTAAGCTTTAATATGGGATGCATTTTCAGACCTGTGGGAATACTACTTCCTGTTTAGCGACTTAGTCAATTTTTCAAAATTCTGTCCGTCCATCCGTCTGTCCGTCCGTCAACTTTCGTCAAGCTTTTCTCTGCAATGGTCAATGATACAAACTTGAAATTTTGTCAGAAGCTTTGTATAGTCATGCCATATTGTGGGATGCATTTTCAGACCTTTCGGAGTACTACTTCCTGTTTACCGACTTAGTCAGTTTTTCAAAATTCCGTCTGTCTGTCACAACTTTCGTCAAGCTTTTCTCTGCAATGGTAAATGATACAACCTTGAAATTTTGTCAGAATCTTTGTATAGTCATGCCATATTGTGGGATGCATTTTCAGACCTGTTGGGATACTACTTCCTGTTTACTGACTTAGTCAATTTTTCAAAATTCCTACAGTCCGTCACAACTTTTGTCAAGCTTTTCTCTGCAATGGTAAATGATACAAACTTGTACTTTTGTCAGAAGCTTTGTATAGTCATGCCAAATTGTGGGATGCATTTTCAAACCTGTCAGGATACTACTTCCTGTTTACTGACTTAGTCGATTTTTATTATTCTTTCTGACCTACATCACTACTGGTATCATCATGCTTTTCTCTGCAACAAGTGAAGATACAAACTCGAAATTATGTCAGAAGCTTTGTATAGTCCTGCCATATTGTGGGATGCATTTCAAGACTTTTGAGGAACTACATTTTGTTTACCAACTTATTTTGGTCATTAGATGCTTGAAGTTTAGAGCCGGGGTATTGCTAGTGTGCATTGGCTCACAGATCCCTTGTATTTTGCCAGCTTTTGTTTACACTATGTGTCATGCTAAAATTACCAGCAGATCAAGCTTTGCACAAGGTTACATGAGACTGCCAGTCATATGAAAATCTGACATCATATATACATGTATATCGATCATAATGCTAAGACTTCATGTTGCTCAAAATAATTCTCGAATTTTCAATTTCATCGTTTTTCTCTGCAGTGTCACCTGATGATATTTCCAGACAGCAGACCCTGCATGCAACATATGTATATACACAAATGAAAATTTTGACAATCATCATATTTATATTGGTCTTTGCCAACGAGAGGCTGATATTTATTGTTCTTTTTATCACAAAAAGTTATAGTTCAGTAGTAGGATTAAATAGGATTTTTGGTATGAGTTTGTTGATTTGAAGTGCCAGGGGATGTTTTATTTTTCTTAGAATAAGGAAAACTAGATCTAATAAGTAATTTGACAGAAAAAGAAAAAATGATATTCATCATCCAATTGAAAAGAATTGTAAAGCAAAAATAATTGCTAATGATATAATAATGCAGATTTCTTCAAGATGAAGAACAACAATAAAAGTGTAACTGAGCATTTCATTGCTTGGTTTTACCATGTTTTTCAACGTTTTTCTCTGCAGTGTCACATGATGATATTTGCAGACAGCAGACCCTGCATGCAACATATGTATATACACAAATGAAAATTTTGACAATCATCATATCTATATTGGTCTTTGCCAACGAGAGCCTCATATTTATTGTTCTTTTTATCACAAAAAGTTATTGTTGAGTAGTAGGATTAAATAGGATTTTTGGTATGAGTTTTTGTCTCATTTACATTTACTCCATATCCCTTCATTGTTAAATTAACAATTTGAAGTGAGCTCTCACATTTTCACTACTAGTTAGAAAAAATGAATTGCCATAAAATTTTCACCCTAAGTATCAAGAGTCTATACGATTTTTAATACATATGAATTGATTATTAATAACAAAATTGATAATCAATAGTAATGTCTTATTTTCTTTCTATTTATTTGTCACACATTGTGGAGATATATAAACATAAATATCTGTAATGTTTTACAATGTCCATTTATGTTCAGTGTATATATATCTAGTAGCTATCCTTTTAAGTTGTTGAGTATCCCATTTTTAGCTCACCTGGCTAAAGCCAGGGTGAGCTTTTGCCATCACTTGGCGTCCGTCGTCCGTCGTCCGTCCGTCCGTCCGTCCGTCGTAAACTTTTCTTCAAAAATCTTCTCCTCTGAAACTACTGGGCCAAATGAAACCAAACTTGGCCTGGATCATCACCAGGGTATGTAGTTCAANAAGTCACAAAATTTATGCTCTTGATTAAATTCCCCATTATGCAATCATATTTTTGCAGACTTGTTAGTGAGGTAGACCGGACAAACAAATCTCTGATAATATAGTCTATTGCGATGCATAATTACTGTGTCTTAAGATCCCCCCCAAAAAAAGGTTCTTGTTTGGTACGTTCAGACCACTATTGAAACACTTAGGTTAAAACTGTTTTCAAGGTCACTCAATTTATTATGGCTTGATCAACATTGAAATTTTTACTCATTAAGAGTTTATACTTAATGCTTATATTTTGTGGAAAATATCCTGATATGTTCATATATTTATTTATCAAATTTGAAATTCAGACTTTCAGGTTTCACAGAACAGGCATGAGACATAACATGCTTAATTTATCCATACGTTAAAGCAAAGTTCTTATATTTTCAATTTTTTATGATCTTAGAAAAATTTTTGGCAAATCTCACTGATGGCAATTTTCTAAATTTGACATATTTGAGTATTGATTATGCAAGCTTTAATCTGTCTTTCAAAATTGGCATGATAATATATCCATTCATATAACATTGTTGTAATATATGCAGAGGCATACTTTGCTCAACAGGATGGTTACATAATGTCATTTGTGTAACAAATATATTACATGTGGACATTGCATAAATTTACATTTCTTTGAATTCTAAATCAGGAAATAAAATAGCTTGTTATTCATAGGTTATCTGGTCCTACATACAAAGTTTATAAATATGAATGAACTGTTATTCATTATTTTTAGCAAAACTGATAATTGAAGGTTTTTAGCACTTTCTTTCAAAAATAGGCTGTTTGAGAAAGGTGTCTAGTTGCAATGAGATTTTTTTGCACCAGAAAACAGATAAAATTTAAGGAGCCTGGGGCCCATGTTTGATAAGCCTGTTAGCATGGGCTGCAGCCTTAAGAGTGGAGTCTGTATTCCTGTTAGTGGAGCCAAGAGCCTTAGTGTTGCACCCAGGAGCCCTTGTGTTGGAGCCTGGAGCCACATTTTCGATAAAGTTTGGAGAGTCTGTGTTCTACCTCAAAAAATATTTGAACAGCAAGGTTCAAAACGCCAAATATTTTACCTCCAATAGTGTGGTATATACAATGTCATGTTTTTTTAAAATAAGAAAATCATGGCTTTAAACATAGACCAGGATATATTTTTTCCTCAAAAACCCAGATTTTCTAACCTTAAAATGTGATATTCCCAATATGAGACCCCCAACCCTACACAAATTGTCATACCACCCATCTCCACCATGATGTGCCAACACGATTGAGAAAACAATATAATACTGTCAGCAATCAATTGCATATTACAGTTTGGGACTTAATATGAGATAGATTAAGCTCTTTTTTGTTTGGAGACAGAAACAGTTCCAGGGAGGAGGGTAAAACTGGTACCATACTGTATTCCTGTCAGTTTTAGGCATTTGCTCATTATGGGTTCACCCTGAAATTATGTTACAGTCACCTTTGATGTAAAAAGAGAATCATTTCTGCTTGCTCAATCAGCACTTCATTGAAGTCATTTAGTGGGGATACATTTCAATGTCAGGTAGACAAAAAATGTGGCAACCATTTTCTTTTAATAGTACAGTTTGGTTGTACATGATATTCTTTTCCTTTAGGCTTTTGTTGACATTTATACATGTATGAAATATGACTTTATATGTAGGACAAAAAACAACAGGGGCATAAAATAAGTTGACAATTCAAAAGAATTTGACATGTCTAATTTGTTTAAAATTTACAGTAAAGAGTTGTAATTAATTTTGATTGACATGTCCAAATGAAGGCATCTGTCTTTATTGGCAAATTTTGAAACAAATACTTCATGAAAAACAAGAGAAATCTAGAAATTGCAGTTTCCTCCAAGTAAAGATAATTACCACTGGTAATAGATTCTCATCGGATAAACTTGATAAAGTATTATCATCTGAGGCTGTTTGAAGGCCATCTTCGCTAGCCAAGTTTATGATCCAGTCCCCTATCTTTTTAACCTTGGCTTTAAACTTATGATCCAGTCCCCATCTCTTTAACCTTGGCTTTAAACTTTAGGGGCAGCTGCACAGTCTGTGCCAAAAACTTTTTCATTCACTAGCCCGAAGGGGCTAGTAAGGTCCTGTGTTGTACTAGCCCGAACTAAATTTCACTAGCCCTTACAGAAGATTCTTTGTTAATAAGGTACAATTTTCACTAGCCCACCGGGCTAGTGACTTCAAATTTTTACTAGCCCGAGACTGATTTTACTAGTCTCGGGCGTAGGGCTAGTGGCTAAAGGCACAGACTGGCTGCAGTTACAGAAATTTACTCATTAATTTCAATTTAAAAATTGGAGAATAATAAGAATTCATATAAAATATTAATGTAGATTTTGAAATTTGAAGGATTTTTCTCAAGAATTATTATCTCATGAATTGTTGTTGATTAGTGGAGACTTGTGTGCTGGCTTAAATTGAATCCAAAAGTTTATTGTATTACATCTCTACCTGGTGTTTTCAAACATTGTATGAAAACAAGGAAATCTTTCTTATCGAAAATAGGATTAAGCAAAGCTCCTAAATTGTATTAATGGGTATCATTATTTATCAATTCGGCTTCCGTGTATACTACATTCAGATAAGAAGGAAACACTGTCCCTATAATTACTCAAGTATCGCTGGAATTCATAATGAGATAATCTGTAAGGATCTTATCTAGTTAAGTATATAATTTACATATATGTGAATTAAGTAAGAGATTAAATACCTAATATGGTAAGAGTATTAAAGTTAGTAATTAATTCATTCTTTAATGAGCTAAAAAATGGCAACATTTCAAACCAAATTAATTTTGCAACATAAATACTTTTGTGGGTAATCATTATTGTAATTCTGAATTTAACTGGAATTTAAAAAATGCATTAAAAAATGTGTTTTTATTGAACCAATAAATCACTTGGTTTTCCTGGATGCATTCAAAATTGTAACAAATGTATCTAATTAACAGAAAATAAGAAAAAAAGACCCTATATTTTGCTACCTTGAGACTAAGAATATTTTCTAAGTTACAAAATTATTATAGATGAAAGAAATGAGATATACCTGCTGGTGAATTCATTTTTTCCCCTCAAAATTTGTATGCATGTCTGGTCCATGTAAATGTCAAAAGAACAATTTGGTAAATACCGTTTTCAACCCAATAAGCACCCAGGGCGCTCAGAAAATTAAAAAACTGGGACGCTTAAAAAACTGGAATTTATGCATGTCCGCTATTGTCATGTTAATTAAGTTCTATAATGCGTCTTCAACTTCTGGTTGTTAAAATTGTGGTGAAACGAGAAAGTGATAGTAATCAACCATGCAAATTCGGCATAAATAAATAGATATCGTTACTCAGGAGTTGTTGGAGGTTCGTAAACATTCTGTTTCTTAAAATTATGGCGATTATGCCTGCTCAAAACTTGGTACATTGGCAAATAAACACAAGTAAATTTTACCAGTTAGGGAGTTTTGAGGGGGCGCTTGTGCATTTTGACTTTGAAATATAGTGAGGGGATGCTTCGTCAGCGTCTTTAGACTCTTCGTTTCCGTGCGATAACTTCAGTTCTAGTGGATCAATCCTTATGAAATTTTAACATAATGTTGCTTGTCACAAAAGGAAGGTTGGGATTGGTTTTGGGTATTGTGGCCCCGCCCGTTTTTTTTAAAAAGGGCCAAAAAGGGCCAAATTAGGTGTTTTCATATATTGGGCTGTAGAATATTTATTCTTTATTGGATTTTGATGGGGTTTCTTTCAGTGTGATCCTTAGGAAATTTGGAATCAGAAGTTTGGCAACGAATTTCATGTCACATGTACTGTTAATGAGATAAATGGGTCCCAAATGGGTCCCAAATGGGGGAAATCTCAAAAATCTATTTTTACATTTCTTGTTTGATTTTGATGCAGTTTTTAGCTCACCTGGCTATGCCGGGGTGAGCTTTTGCCATCACTTTGCGTCCGTCCGTCGTCCGTCTGTCCGTCCGTCGTTAGCTCACTTTCAAAAATCTTATCCTCTGAAACTACTGGAGGGATTGGTTTGAAACTTTACAGTAATCATCTATGACATGTCCTGTACAAACGATCCTCATTTTATTATGATCCGATGAAAAACATGGCCGCTGGTGCTAAAAATAGAACCTAGGGGTAATTTGCAGTTTTTAGCCAATAACTCAAAAACCGATGCAGATATCAAAAATCTGACATGGTGTAAAATTGTTCAGAATGCTGAGATCTATCTGCTCTGCAATTTTGAAGAAAATTGGAAAACCCGTCTGAGAGTTATAGCCCTTTTTCCGTAAATTTTTCAAAATTTGTGCATTTTTTATTTTTTATTTCAAAAACTGTAACAGATAGAGGTGAAGTGTAAATTAAAAAAATGTTCAGCATATCAAGATCTACATACTCTGAAATTTTGAAGAAAATCCAAAGGCCTGTGTATGATTTATTGGCCGTTTTTCACTTTTTTTTTTTCCAATGCCATATGGTTGTGGGTTATTTCCCTTTAAATTCTGTGTTCAAATCTTCTTTAGTTAACTTTTTTCTTTTAAGCTTTAGAGAAATTCCCTACTATCACTTCATTACAAAAATTATTTCTTCCATAATTTAGAGCAAAAACAGTGTTTTTGTGCAAATTTCTGCAATTTTTTGCAAAAATACTTTCTTAATCTTTACCTTATTTGATGTTATAATGATTTGCCCATATAAACATATTGTGTATATTCTGGGAGATTAGTGGTGAATCACTATGAATTCTGTTGACATGTATGTTGAAGTAGATTATCAGCTTCTTAGACTGCTCATTGTAAATAATGCCTTTAGTGAGCGGTTGATGAAATTAACCTGAAATGAAATTAACATGAATGGATTTGAACGGAACTTGGCATTTATGATGCTTTTGAGGTGCTGACTATAATATATATATATGTATTGTGACTTTTATGCCTAAATGTCATCCAACATGGCCATCTGCAGGGAACTTAATTTATTACTCGACTGTATGGAAAGAGCATACAAAGAATTTTTTATCTGAAACAACTGGGCTAGTCACATTAATGTATCTTAGATGGTCCCCTTCAAAACAGATGTCCTTCAAGTCTGCACCTTATGCAAATTGGCTACCAATGGGAAACAAAGTTTAATATAGGAGTACATTCAAAGATCTTCTTCTTTAAAACCATTTGGCCAGATGGAAATAAACTTTGGCACAATACTTAATTTTCTTTAAGATTGTGTCCTGCAGATCCATCCCTTGCAATAGGGAAAATAGTTTAATTAAAGTTGGATCATATAATATAAATGTTTAGTTACATAGTTTGAAAATGAGACCCTTTAACATATAAGTTGATTTGAAGTTATGTATTGGCCATGGTCCAGGTGAGCGATACAGGCTCTTGAGAGCCTCTTGTTTTCATTAGATTCCTTATGAAAAATTAATATGGCACTCAACTTTTATATTTTTGGTAACTTGTTTCCTTTCCGAGCTATGAGGGCCAAACGGGGTCAAAATTGCAAATTTGCTGATTACCTGAAATTTTTATTTTTCATCGGATTTCGATGGGTAACTTGTTTCCTTTCCGAGCTACAAGGGGTCAAAGGGGCCAAAATTGCAAATTTTTGAAATATGTGAAATCTTTATTTTCCATCGGATTTCGATGGGATTTTTTTCTTTGAATTCCTCTTGATATAAGCTTTCAGTAGTTTGTCAACGGATTTTGCGTTGCTCTTACCGTTTTCGAGCTACAACGGGTCAAAGGGGCCAAAATTGCAACTGATTCGAGCTCTTTATTGTGTCCATTTAATTACTGTATCAAGCTCTTTACTGTGTCTTCATTCAATTGAATTGCACGGTCATGTTCAAATTTCAGTATTTGACATGCTGCGGTCGTATCATGCTGCGCTCGGCGTAGCCCTTTATTACAACATTTAATGGTAAATTCCAATTTTCACCACAT
>MJUU01029611.1:48673-67657 GCA_002080025.1 Modiolus philippinarum
GGTCACCACTTTTATAGGAGTCTTTACAAAATTCTTTGGTCATTTACCAATCATATTTATCGGTAGATGTGCTATCTATGATTCTGGGGGATCAGTCATTTATTGATGATGCTTAGAGGTTTCAATCATTTCTATAAGGAGTTAAAATAATTCTCCATTAATTCACTATCTCCTCCATACTAAATATTGATTCCTTAAGCATGTGTTTCTGTCAGTCAAATGTATTTTCTATTGAATGACATTTTTATCGTAGAATTATTTTCAATGTCAGTTTTTGAAATTAGAGATTTTTTATTGGGATTTTTGAAAAGCTTCAATTTATAGTCTTATTGAATGAAAAGTTGAATAGATGTTTGAAATATACTTTCACTGGAGATGCTATAAGCGATACTTTTGTTTGATATTTTTTGAGTTTGAGAACCACCACTTTGGAATAAAGATATTTGAAGGTAGGACTTTAATGGTAACTTGTGTGTTTATATCTATTTTGTAGATATATTGTTGATTATTAAGGTCACATTAAAGGGAATTTTATTATCTTTTTTGCTGCCAGAATTCAAAGAATTAGCCACTTTTTTCATATTCTTGCATTCAATCTTAAATATTTTAAGGTCAGTGTGAGCACTAAATGTCACATTTTGGTTCCAAATTATCCTAATGATTTTGCAATGCTTGAAATATGTAATTTTTTTTCTGTACATCTCCATTTAAGGCCATAATAAAAAATATCCTTAATTCTCATTCCTTTCTGCCACGATTTTTTTTAACCAGCCTCAAAAATTTAGATTCATATTTTTGACCACTTTGGGTGAATTGCTTTTAAAATGACTGCATTTTCACAAAATTTGATAAAAAAAAATAAAATTTGCCTGCTTGCTCCAAGTTTTGAGAAAAATTGGATAAGAATCTAGGAATTATTTTATTATGGCCTAATGCATGGTGAACAGTATTGACCAAGTAATTGCCAGTCTCTTTAAAAACTTGTGCAAAAACTTAACATTTAAATGTGAAGTTTGAAGAATTGTTACCCCTCAGGGCTTACTGTCCAGCAGTGAATTTTGCTGAGTTACTTCACCAAAGTAAAAGTAATATACCCGTGATTGTGGTTTTGGCCTAGGCTTTGGCAAATTTCTGTCTACTTTTTCATTCAAGAAACATTTAGAATTCAATCCTTCTTTCGTAGAAAAAAAAAAATTGATTGTCGTATTCATACAAATTAAACCTTGGTTGTTTACAAAATGTACATAGGTGCATGTTTTCCGAATTCGCTGTTTCAGAAACTAAAGCATTGTGGGTAGAGCGTACACCAAAATATTTTGATTTAACAAGAACTGAAATAATGTAACATCATTGGTTGAAAATCAATTGTTTATACATCAAAATTCTAAATACAATCACTATACCCATAATTCCTCAGTTTCTGGAATGGCGAATTTATGACCTTTTTCCTCTTATGTATCTTGTTTTGAAAATGTGAAATTTTCCATATTTCCAGATTTTTGCAGTTTCCACACTTTCTTCCATGCATGTAGAAGTGTATGCATGATTGTTAAGTTTGTTTTGACGTGTAATCGTGGTTGTTTACAATTAACATGTACACGTGTACGAGTGGTGATTTGATATCCCTTCCAAGATTGCAATGATGTGTTTTATGTCATCAAAGTTAACAGGAAAATCAATAGAATGTCAAACTGAAAATGAAGTAATCCTTAATCTTGTTTGTTACATGGGGACCTAATATCTATGTGACTGTACAAGACATTATCCATGATCACTTTGGCTGAACTAGACATCGTAGGTCAAACATTTTTATGTCCATACAAGGTCAAAGGTATTCAGACTCAATGTGTTTGTTAATTATTGGTTTATTTTTATTTATCATTTCAAATCGAGTCGTATGTGATAGTGTGCACAGATATATCTTGGAGTCTTGTGCATCTGTTAATTCATGGTTGTCATCCTTTTATTCATTGGGGGTCTTAAGCTTATAAGTTTGATGGGAAGGGCAGTTTGAGAGGGTGCCACCATTTTATAGGTAGAATTATAAATTTAAAGAAGGATTCCATTAGGTTACAAAATATCAGTTTTCTCAGTTCTTTTGTATTGTAAAGCAGCCCCATCCTCCCTAAAAAAAATAAATAAAACACAAGACTAGCTTGAAATTTTTCTATAAAAAAACACACTGCTGTGTATTTTCTACTTAAACGTAACTGTAACTTGAAGGATTGCCACTATTTGTATCTTAAAAAGATATAATTACATTCATTCTGCTTCCTATGGAAATCCTGGTATTTGATTTGTAACCAGTACTTCTGATCATTTCGGTCACTGTGTTTTTTCAGTCAGTAAAACTACACAAGCACAGGACTCCTTGACAATGACAAAAGTAGATAAAGACAGCGGATTAATCTAAGACAAGGAAATGGTGCATCATCCACGATTTTCCCTAAGTTATCTTGAATGAACACTGGCATTAAATTTTCAGAATGTAATTATAAGTATTGAATGCAGAATCACCCTGTCCGTCTGTCTGTCCATCTGTCTGTCCGTCCGTCTGTCCGTCCATGTACCTTGTCAGCGCATGTTCTCCTAAACGGCTGCTTGGATTTTGATGAAATGTTACACAGTTGTAGTACACCATCTGAAGATGTGCATGAAGTAATATGGTTGCTGCCCTAAATTTTTAATGGGAGATAATTCGTCTTTGAAAATTTTCTGGAAAAAGGGGGGAGGCGAACCTTGTCAGCGCATGTTCTCCTAAACCACTGCTTGGATTTTAATGAAATGTTACACAGTTGTAGTATACCATCTGAAGATGTGCATGAAATAATATGGTGTCTGTTTGAAATTTTTAAGGGGAGATAATTGGTCTTTGAATATTTTCTGGAAAAAGGGGAGGCAAACCTTGTCAGAACATGTTCTCCTAGACGGCTGCTTAGTTGCATAATTTAAGTACACCACCTGAAGATGTGCATAAAGTAATATGGTTACTGTCTGAAATTTTGAAGGGGAGAAATCACGATAAAATTGTAATTTGAAAACGTTTCCCTCCAAAATATGACGTTTGAGGATTATGGCGTTCAAACGTCACATATTTCTGTTAAAAATGCAACTTATGTGCCCGGAAGTTTCAAAATTGGACGAGACTTACAGACCCTATTCTTAAATAAAAACATTAAATTTATTTCAATTTTCTAGCTAGACCACTAAACAGACTTGAAATGAGATGAAGTCCAATCTGATTATTGGCTTGTTGCAAGTTTTATTTTCCCTGGAGATCTCATGTCAAAAATATATGAAATATTGTGGAAAATGTTCTATTTTTAACCAGTAGTTCTAAATTTGTAGCTGTTGTATTTCGATATTGATTTGATACGTTCATAAATTTCAAGGTCTGTAATAATTGGGTTATAAAGAATGTTTTTTTACAGTGAAATGAAATAGCTTTTATAAGATTGGCAACCAAATTTGATATGTGTCAAATCATTACCAAATAAATACCTTTGCTTTCAAACATTATTTGGAAGTTGTCTTTTGGAGTTATCAGGTCTGAAAATTGATTTGCTTCAGAAAGACAAGTATTCCAGTTAAAATGTGTTTTGTTCAGAATTTATTCAGTTTAGGGTTTCTAACAGAAGCACCATCTGACTCAATATGTGGAGACTTTTTAACTGGCTATACTAAAGCATATATATATATATATATATTGTTGATTTTTCAGAAAGAGTTATATCCCCTCCATGTATGAGAAACCTCGGTCGGTTATCTCCCTGTACCAAGTTAGTTTTGTATGGTTCAAAGTTGAGATACCGGGTATAGAGTCTCTAACATTGTTTCCAGTTTATTACATATATTTCTCACATTGAGATAGTTAAATTTTCACATTTTAAAGGTCAAGGTTTATCTGAGAACTTTAAAATGTGAAAATTTAACTATCAAGATGTGAGAAATTGTTGTAATAGACGGGAAAACAATGTTAGAGATTATTTCTCTAATTTCTACTCAATTTATTTGAAATAAAGCGATCACCATAGTCTCCAGTCTCTAGTATGCCACCATTTTGTTGCTATCATCATTACTGTGTGTATCATTGCGCCATTCATTAAGGGGTGTTGAATATAATAGTTTTGATAAAAATGTCATATTATCAATAAATTGAGTTATCTTAGTCATAAAAATGCAAAAACCGTTTCGCTAGACAATAATGCAGGTGTTAATTTCTTCAACATCCGGTTGCACTATTTCTAGAAACTGACACGAGACATTTACATGATTGACCAATTGCCAACTCAGATCAGATAATGTTGATTATCATTTTGATATCCCATTAGTAGGAGGTGTTTATATTTGCTAGAAAGTAGAGAAAATTTTAATTACCATATCAATTACCTCTTTTTGATATTTAAATAGAAATTATCTGCACTTTAACTATATACAATGTATAACTAACTTGGTACAGGTAGACAACCAACAGAGGTTTCTCATTAACATGAAAAAAATGCTATAGATTGATTGTTTGATTGATTGATTGATTAGTTTAAAGTTTAACATGATGAGTAGTATTTCAGTTACATTAGAACAAGAATACTTTAATCAATCTAAACTGAAAAAAATGACATGTAAAAAAAAATAAAGATGACGCGAAGACCTTAGAAACAAGTTTTTTATGCCACTGGAAAATGCAGGAAATTTGACCTTCACTATTCCAAGGATAATGATCTTTTTCAAATCTTTGAGAAGTGGGTCTATATATACTGCATGGAGCATGTCATGTTTCCCAACAAAGCTTTTCTATAATAGATTGTGGCCAGGCTTTATGTGTATGACCTGCCAATAATACTTTGAAAAGTTATCCCTCTGTGCACAACCTGGCAGTGCTGCAGTCTAACTGTTGAAACCTATTATTGACCATTGCAAATACTCGTTCAACCTATTTTCATACTATCTAAATAAATTGTTGAAAGTTGTTAAATCTTAATCCCTTTCCACATACTGCCAAGTTATTTGAGTAATTTGTTTCATTACACGACAGCGAAACATGTCTATTACATTCTTAAACCTAGTAACATTTCGTCAATAAATTTATTTGTATCAAGTAATTTGATTGGTATAATTCTGAACTTCAAATTACATGTCAGAGGAACTGTTATAGACCAAAAAGACAGCGTTCTCATGATGAAGTCGTTATCGATTATTGGTGTTAAAAAGAGGACAGTAACGTGGCTCTTATCAAAATTCTCACGACAAAAATTGAGTTTATTTGTAGACATTGTATCATTAGAAGGATCTGATGTTATTTGCGAAATTGATAACTTGGTTGGTGAACCAAATAAGAATAGTTGTGAATCGGAAAAATCTTTGACAGTTGCGAAATTAACATTGTTTATAGATGTCAATCTGCCATCAAAAAGTGAATTTGAAAAATTTTTTTGGAAGATCAAAATTTTACACAAAGTATTTTCAGTTATTTTACAAAAAGTGAATTTGAAATTTTGGAGGATTAAACATTTATATGAAGAACTTTCAGTTATTTTAAAATAGTGGAGCTATTTCTTGTGATTGCTTGGCAGTAGCTTGATGATTCAGTTCAAAGGAATTTTAAAACAAAAATTCAAAGAAATGGATTTTATTTTCTAATAACTCAAGAAATAAACATAGATGTTTGAAATGCAATTACCATAATGTCAACATTACATGCTTTAATTTAATGTTAAATGTGGACTTGCTATTCGGAAGTTTTATTTTCAAAGTTTTTATGTATTGAGATCAATACATCAAAAACATTCATTTTATTCTTCAAACTGAAATTCTGCCGGCAGGAGATTTCAATTACTGGAGAGAAGATGTTATTTTGAGATAATGGAAAAATTATGATTATTAATAATTTCAAAACCAATTTCAAGAAACACATATCTGAAAAGAAATAGTCGCTTTTATTACGTAAGATGAGAAATGTATTTCGTCTTAATGGCGCTTTGTAAAATCTCGGTAGTTGTAATTATAAAACATTGAAGGTTTACGAACCATGATTGATTACGTGAATGAAGAGTTCTGCAGTTTTTATATTTAAAACCGTAGAAAAAAAGCATTTGAGATGATGGTGAAAAATGATCGATGTCTTTGAAGCATGATTTGCTATGTTTTATTGAATTCATCAACAAATTTTGCATATCATACATTTAGTAGAACTCAATCATTTGTTGGCAGAATGCTTGTAATTTTCTGAATTTATGAGTGATTTGGATATCACATTATTTTAGACAAATAAAATAATATGGTTTGTGAATCCATAGAATTTACAATAAAATTGCAAATTCGGAATTGTGCCCAACCAAAAACGATTTGGGTATGAAATTCATAAATTTTATTAGAAAATATAATTGCGGGTCCATTTATGTACCCTGGAGTTCCAAAATAGGCCTTGTTATTGTGGCAATGAAAATGTGGTTTGAATTTTCTGTTTTGTTCTAGTTGCTGAAACTTAAGGTACCGGTTAAGTTCTCCATTTAGGTTTGACACTAGATATTTGTACTTGGACATGTACCAATGGCAGGACCTCTTCATATGTAGTATTAAGCGAAGGTCAATATTACTATGATTATATATTTTGTTTTTTGATCAAATGATAGAAAATGCTCTTAAGAAGAACATTTAAATTTGTGTGTAAATAAGATATAACTATCTTGTTAAAAAACCCATAAAACGTAAAAAGTAAAATGCAGCATTTAAGGGTCACTGAATTCCGCTCAATAAGGAGCCGTCTTGAACTTACTATGAGATATTAGCAGAGCTCATTGTTGAAGGCCTCATGGTAACTTCAAGATGAAGAACAACAATCAAAGCATTGTTCCATTGCTTGGTTTTTACCATGTATTTGTAGAGACTTTGCCTCATATGCATTTAGTCCATATCACTTCATTGTTTACTAATGATGTGTTAAGTAAAATACTGCGTATGCAAACATATCCTGTAAAACACTCTGTACAGTTGAGGCAAGAATTTCCATTTGACTTTTATTATATTTTCTCTAATGATATGTCAAGTTTAAACTGGTTTTGACCCGTTAGATAAATTTTCTTTATTCAATGTATGTTGAATAAAGCCCCGCGCTAATTTTCCTGCCAAATCTATTCGGAATACAATTCTTGGTGTTTATCATTAGAGAAAAAGATTACACCACTTTATCTCGATTATTACCATATTTTATCCACTCTCGGTAGTTAAATTTAAAAATTTTAAAATGCTCGGCAAGCCTCGCAATTAAAATTTTAAAATTTAACTATCTCTAGTGGATAAAATATGGTAATGAACAGGATATTGTGGTGTAATCTATATTTATTGCATGAGTTTGAATGTTAAACTTTTATGATGTAGTTATATAATACAAGCTAGTACAATTGAAATTGGAAAATTTGTCTTCTAGTATATATGAGATAAATCGGTGAAGATCAATTTCTTTAATTTGAATATATTTCCCTTGATACCTTATAAAGTTGTGCCTTAGTAATTGTACTCTTGGGAGTCTGATTTCTTGATTCAAATAAACTTGAAAACCAATTTTCTTTTAGATTTTTTTTTGCTTGCTGGGACTGCTTGTAAAAGTATTATATATTGATAATTTAACAAAATTTAACGATTTCTCATTTTTTTTCTGCTAATATCTGAAATATTTGATGAATCAGTAGAGATCAATTTCAGCAACACTAGAGATTGTTGATGATTTGAAATATACATCCCTTGATACCAAAGAACATAATATTCTTGTAATTATGCACTTGGAAGTTTAATTTCTTGCCTCTAATAATATGCTTTGTTCGTTGTAATGTAAAAAAAATCCAGTACATCTGTACTGGGTGAAAAGGTTACGAAGTTTTATGAAGTTTACAAATTTGATAAAATTTAATGGAGAAGTTCCCTCATGCGACAGTTGTCAGCTAAGTTCATCTTTGCTTTTACATAGGCCATTTTTGGTTATTGGTTCTCTGTCATATCTTTTATGTTTTTTGGTCTACAAAGGAATTTTTAGACCCCTGCCTTTAGGCGACAGTGGCATTAAGTTTTACCCTTGTCCATCCATAACAACCAAAATTTTTGTCGAGGATTTCTCAGCTTGTGTATGCAGGAATGATTTGATATTTCGTCTGAAGTTTCGATATGATGAGTTGTACGGTGCCTCGCTCCCCTTTTCAAGTCCGCCACTAAACTTCTTCCTGTTTACTGATATCTATCTTGCTGGGGCAATCATGTCCCATGGACACATTTATTTTTTATCTGTTTTAAAGAAAGAGGTTGTTTTTCAGGATAACAGAATCAGTGCCTGAATTTGTAGTTTGATTAAATGATACAAAAAGGAATTAGAAGAATATCTTCTTTTATTTAGAATATAACAATATTATTGTACATAACAAAATTGTGACTTTTAGAGTTATTAATGGATTTGGAATCTAGAGTGAAACATGATGCTTTATTATAATGTGGTTAATGTATTCACAGTTCGGAAAAATGGAGTATTTATGGAGATTTCTTGAAAAATCACTAAATCCCTGGTGGAATATGTGGAGAAAAACTGTACCAGGAGAAGTTCGTTTATCGCTATCCCTTCTGTTGTAAAGACTAAAGCTTGGCTAATTCAATACTGGCGGTGGCTGTTGGAAAGAAGAATAAATTTATATCTAGTAGACTAATGACGTGTAAAGATGATATAGTGTTTATTTGTTTGAGATACATCCAGTATTTTATTAGCGCTGGATTTCTTAGATAAACCTTTAGTTGTGATATCAATTATTAATATAGTTGTATAAAGAAGCCGATGAAATTTGTAATATGACATGAAAAATAGTAACGATTTTCATTTAATGGGGAAGAATCGTAAGAAATGGAAAAAGAACGTGGAGATCGTATTTGGACGTAATTAAAGCTGCACAAATACGCATTTCTTTAGGGAATTGTTAAATGGAAATTAATGAGTAATCCGTGAGTTGGCTTGTCTTCAGGGCTGTGTTAATCGGAGAATAAAAGATGTTTAACTTCTTTCAGAATGTACAAGCAGACACCAAACGTTTAAAAGAACTTGAATCTGTGAATGACGCTTTGCAGAAGGAAGTAGCAAAATTAACCAAGGCCAAAGAAGAAACAGAAAGACTTGTAAGTATTAATGTAATATACGTGAAATTGATTTGTTGACACGGTAAAGAACGTATTAATTCACTGTGTAAAATTTATCAGGAAATTGACATGATTTGTTCTAAAACTGCATTAATTTGTTACTGTTACATAGAGATTACTGACGGTAAATTGATTAAGAGAAGTTTCTATTGGGTTTTTCCAAATAATTTCCTCTTAGTAATCTTAATAAAATACAAATCTTATATGACTGTGGACTAAAGATTTCTTGCGATGTTCTCTTACTTTTTGAAATATTTTATATTGCACCATCTCCATTTCCGTAGAAATAGACATGTTAAACATGCGGCTCAACAATAAAAAAAAAAAAGAATGGTGTAGAATTTTAATTTCCTAGCTTAAAAACCTGCACTTAAATAAGCATGCATGGTGATGCTTCTAATTCAAGAAACATTTACTATTTTTGTATAATCAAAATATGAAACATAAATTCACACAGGTTGAAAGATTTCCATCAGATGATACATATATTGATACTTTTATCTCTCCTCTTGAAACAGAGACATGTTATGGTTGTACAAAGTTTGAGGGTGACTGCATAAACTTTCATGTTAGGCCTTTGTAATTAGGTCATTTTCTCTTGAGCTATTAGTGGTAGGTCAATGATATTTGGTATGTTGGTACCTTGACCTTAGATGTCCTTGACCTAAATTTCACAGTATAGTGAATCTTTTAAGTTATAGTTATTAGGTCAGTTTTTCCATAACTAATAGAAGTAGGTCAGTAATGTTTGGCATGTGGGTTCATTTGGGATTATACATGACAGTCTGTCATATGTCACTTGTCCCTGACCTGAATGGCCTTTGACTTTGCCCTCAATAATTGCCAGGGTGAGCTTTTGCCTTTTGCCATGACTTGGCATCCATCTCCCTTTGTCTGTCTATCTGTCTGGTGTTATCTGACCTTCTTAAACTATTCATTTGGTCACAATGGTCCATAGTTGGTTCCGATTAGAAAATGTGCCTGGCAAGTCTCTACCTCATCCAAGATGGATGCCAGCTGAAAACTTCCACATTGGAACGAATGGGAAAACATATTAAAAGATCTTCCCTTTTTAAACTACTAGGCCTATTGGAACCAACCTTTAGTTGGCCCCCTTTGCAAGTTTGTATGGGAGGCAGTTGGTACAATATTTTAACATTGAACCCAATGGAAAAGCATCAGAAAAATTCTCCTCTGAAACCACACAGCAAATTGAAACCAAATTTGGTAATAATAGCCTTTGTGTGTTGCTTTAAAAGACGTGTTCAGCAAGTCAGTACCTTATCCAAGATTGCCTATGCTATTTTGAACCATAGTTGGCACCTGTTGATAAATGTCTAGCAAGTCTGCACCTCATCCAAGATGGCCACCAGCAAGGAACTTAGTCTGACATTTCAGCCTCTGGGAAAACACATTCAAAGATCTCCTCAGAAAGTATGCCAGTTGGAACTATATTTGGTCACAGTAGTCCTTAGTTGTCCCCTTTGAAGAATGGGTGTGGCAAGTCTGTGTCACATCCAAGATTGCTTCCATGAGGGAACATATTTTAACATAGGACCCTATCAGGAAGCATGCAAATATCTCCCCAGAGGCCACAAAGCCCAAATTGGAACAAAACTTGGCTGCAATAGTCTTTGGGTTTTCCTTTTAAAAATATGTGTGGCAAGTCTGCACTTCATCTAGGGTGGCTACAAGTGGGGAACTATGCCAGTCTGTGCCAAAAACATTTTCATTCACTAGCCCGAAGGGGCTAGTAAGGTCCTGTGTTGTACTAGCCCGAACTCAGTTTCACTAGCCCTTATAGAAGATTCTTTATTAAGGTACAATTTTAACTAGCCCACCGGGCTAGTGACTTCAAATTTTTACTAGCCCGAGACTGATTTTACTAGTCTCGGGCGTAGGGCTAGTGGCTAAAGGCACAGACTGCTATGCTTAACATTTTACCCTATTGGGAACATATTCAAACATCTTGTCACCTTTCAGTACATGGCCAATTTGAACCAAACATATGAATGGCCCTTATCTCCTTCAAGTAGGGTAACAGTAGGTCTGCAGCCCTTCAAAAAATAACTGCAAGTGGTGAACCATAGTTTACTTTTAGAATATATAACAGTTAAGTCCTTTAGCAGACTGGGAAAATAGCCTTTTAAAAATTGGGATTTTTTTTACTCTTTGTCAGCTATAGCCCATGTGAGTGATGAAGCTATTGAAAGCCTCTTGTTTTTATTTCTTAATGAGAGCTTGATGAAAGCAACTTCAAATATTTAACCTTGATTTGTATTGATCAAATTTTGTCAGAAGTCCATCTATTATTTAGATATTCATTTTTTTAAAAAAGAAAGTAGGGGTCAGTGTTCAAAAAATTTTAATACAATATAATGGATAAAATCAGAGAGGTTGAAAATCTGATACAAAATTAAAATTCTGAAGCCTATTAGGCTCTGCACTTGTCCATCCTAGATTTAACATGCAGATACCTCATAGCAAGTTGAAGATTGGCCCTATCATCAGGTTATTTGAACCAGACTATTCATACTATATTCAAAGCTTGTAACTCAGATGTAAAATAAGAATCTTAAATGTCTTTGTTTAGAATAAATTTGGACTTTATTTTCATGTATTATACTGTGACAGTACAGAAAGGGCAGTTGACCCGAGGGAGTTAGTTGGACCACATTCATTTACCCTGTGACAGTACATAAAGGGCAGTTGACCCTAGGGAGTTAGTCAGACCACATTTATATGCATTAGCTTTCCTTTTCTCCAATAAATATTGAGAATAAGAATAAAATAGCAATAAAATTACAACAGATATAAAATCTTAACAGTACAGAGAAAGATCATGACAATAAATACTCAGGACTCTTGGGAGAAGATTTCATGTCTCATACAAGCTTTTTGTGATTGACGATCGTGATTGAGATTTTCTTTTCTTGTACTTTATGAACTTTGAGTACGATTTTATTATTTCATTTTGCCTTTAAACTAAAACAAAATCAACACAAAAATTTCATGTTTAGTTGAATGTTTACATATTGGAGTTATCTCTCTTTTCATTATAAGATAATAATATGCTATTTGTTTGTTAATCAGTCACTTCTTCTAAACTATTAACTTTCATTTTATTTTGTTCACATAATGAAGTTGAGTACCTGATACTTGAATTTCCAATTTTACTGATTTAGAAGTTCACTAAGCAAAAATGGCCGATTTGAAGTGCAGACAACAGACAAGCTCCATGGAATACCAATCAACTTTTAGCTCACCCGACCCAAAGGGTCAGTGTGAGCTATTGCCATCACTAGGCATCCATCGTCCATCTGTCCATTAAAATTTGCACAATTTCATCTTCTCCTCTGAAACCACTGAAGTAAATTCAACAAAATTTTACAGGAATAATGCACTAATGGTCCTTTACAAAGATTGATTATTTTGTTCAGATCTGATATAAAACATGGCTGCCAGGGCCGAACTTAGGTTAAACATTGGAGCCAAGGGAAAAATCACATTTTCATCTTCTCCTCTGAAACAATTGAAGCAAATTCAACCAATCTTTACATACATGATGTACTAAAGGTCCTTTACAATGATTGCTCATTTCGTTCGGATCCAATAAGAAACATGGCTGCCAGGGCTGAACTTAGAGGTAACATTGGACCCTATAGGAAAACTTCTCCTCTGAAACCGCTGAATTCGAAGTAAATTGAACCAAACCTTACAGGAATGATGTACTAAAGGTCCTTTACAAAGATTACTTATCTAATTCCGTACCAAAAAAAAAAAAATAAAACATGGCCGACAGAATGTGACATTGTTCAACATCGGACCTTATGGGAAAATCACATTTTCATTTTCTCCTCTCAAACCACTGAATCAAATCAACCAAACTACACAGGAATGATGTACTATAGGACCTTTACAAAGATTGCTCATTTCGTTCCAATCGGACAAAAAACAGGGCCACAAGTGCAAAACATAGTAAACATANCATACTTGTACTGTGTCCACACCTGTAATGTGTCCACACCAACTTAATTTTGCACTTACCATATCGATTCAGGATTCAATTAGCAGGGGGTATCTTTGGCTGCCATTCGGCGACAGTTCTTGTTATATTTTGTTCACATAATGAAGTTGAGTACCTTATACTTGAATTTCCAATTTTACTGATTTAGATGTTCACTAAGCAAAAATGGCCGATTTGAAGTGCAGACAACAGACAAGCTCCATGGAATACCAATCAATTTTTAGCTCACCCGACCCAAAGGGTCAGTGTGAGCTATTGCCATCTCTTGGCATCCATCGTCCATCCGTCCATTAAAATTTGCACAATTTCATCTTCTCCTCTGAAACCACTGAAGTAAATTCAACAAACTTTTACAGGAATAATGCACTAAAGGTCCTTTACAAAGATTGCTTATTTTGTTCAGATCTGATATAAAACATGGCTGCCAGGGCCGAACTTAGGTTAAACATTGGAGCCAAGGGAAAAATCATCTTCTCCTCTGAAACAATTGAAGCAAATTCAACCAATCTTTACATACATGATGTACTAAAGGTCCTTTACAATGATTGCTCATTTCTTTCGGATCCAATAAGAAACATGGCTGCCAGGGCTGAACTTACAGGTAACATTGGACCCTATAGGAAAACTTCTCCTCTGAAACCGCTGAATTCGAAGTAAATTGAACCAAACCTTACAGGAATGATGTACTAAAGGTCCTTTACAAAGATTACTTATCTAATTCCGTACCAAAAAAAAAAAAAAAAAACATGGCCGACAGAATGTGACATTGTTCAACATCGGACCCTATGGGAAAATCACATTTTCATTTTCTCCTCTCAAACCACTGAATCAAATCAACCAAACTACACAGGAATGATGTACTATACCTATACCTTTACAAAGATTGCTCATTTCGTTCCAATCGGACAAAAAACAGGGCCACCAGTGCAAAACATAGTAAACATAGTATTATAATGAGACTTATGGGAAAATATCATTTTCATCTTCGCTGAAACCACGGAAGCCAATTCAACCAAACTTTACAGGGTTGAAGAATGGAATGTGCTTTACATCATTTTTGGCCATGCATGGCATAGAAGCATTTTGTCAGTTGAGCGATACAGGCTCAGTCTCTGAGCCTCTAGTTACTTAGTATTACATGTTATGCACTGCACAGTGTTTCAGAAGCAAATGTTGAAATAGCAAAAAACTAGTAATCCACAAAATTTGATATATAATGATACAAGTTAATATTGGTTTCATATTGAATTATAGTGTTTGGAACTTTGATATCTTGGGGTGATCAACCATGCTTATTTATTGCTTTGCTTTTGAAGTTATTTGTTTGACAAAAGTAATAACAGTCATGTATTATTGAGAAAACGTTGATTTTTATGACTTATGAAGAATCGGGATTTCGATCAATTGGTCGACAAACAGCCAAGAAATTGACTTTTGTCTACATATGAAGTAAAAAGTACAAACAATGCTTTATGACTGTTGCATCATAAAAAATTGTTTTATTTGATTTTTTTCTTTTCTCTCCTCGATTAAAAAGGTATAAAAATGTATTGAATGATAGGAGAAATAGTATGCAAGATTAGTGGCGTGTCAGTGGTTGGAAATTTTACATGAATTTGTCAATAAATGGTATAAAAGGTTTGGACTTTCATTAGTGTTTGGTAATTGTAGCATGTCCCATGTGAATTTTTTCATTCTTTATTAAGACAAAATGAAACCTATGTATTCAGGTTTATTGGTTAGATCTAGAGATGGTAAAATGTGTTGTGTGAATAAAATATATTCACTGATTTTCTAGTAAGATAAAAACAGTTACCGCTATTTCATTTAAAATTCCCACTGTGGTGGGGGTGGTGGAACACCAGTGAATTTTTTTCTGTTGGTGGTGGGTGAATTTCTATTGTATCATAATAGTTTAATTTTATACTGCAACCTCTCTTTTTGCATAAGTAAACTTCATTGACTGTATAAACATAAGTGATATACAGTCAATGACCATATAACACTTTCTCAATGACGTCAACAATGTGTTTCCTTAGAGATTGATCCGAGATGTTGCAAGAAAACATGGATTCATCTGAAGCTATCAACGTCCGTTTCACTTTTTAAATCATCATTTTTACAGATAAATTTTACCGAAAATTTGCTTTATTAATGTTGCAGTATAAACACAATAACAGTACATTGACTTGACATAAACTTTATATAAGGATTCGGCTCGAAACGGTGAAAATACTTGCCAAAGGCTCGCATTTTCCGGCGTTTCTAAGCCTCATCCTTATATTGTGTTTATGTCAAGTCAATGTACTGTTATTGTCTATATATATTTTAATTTTTTTCTCTTGGTGGGGGTATAAAAATAAGTGGCATTCCACCCCCTGGTGGGAAGTTTAACTGGAATAGCCTTTAGTATAACATTGTTCCAAAAATTCTCCTGAAATATATCTACTCAATTATGTGTCACCTGCTGTAAGCAGAGACAACAAATAGGGATTACTATCTGTTGTTTTGAGTTAATTGTCATTCTGTGTCGTTGTCCTGCTTTGTCCTGTCTTTTCTGTTGGGTTTTTTAATCCGCAACTCAAACAAAACTACAAGCTGGATTGCAACTAAATTTTAAGGATAACTAAATACCGAAGTTACTGTGAACTTAATTTACGCATGTGCGAATTTTGACAACTTATGTCATTTCAGTGCAGATAAAATCTAAACATTTGGAAGACCATGCATTCAACGATATTCAAAGATATTTAAGGATATGTCATTCACCTGGTATAGTTGTGCATCTGATGCTTAAAATTTTCATTTTGAAGATTTAGAGAAACATATATACATTGAGCTAAAATAGCTCATTTGTTTATTTGGTTTGTTAATATGCAACTCTTTCTAAACTAAGTCATATTCCAACCAAACTCTTAGAATATGTTGTTCATATGATCTACTCGTGCACCTGGGATACTTTTTTTAGTTCACCTGGCCTAAAAAGCCATGTGAGCTTTTGCCATCATTTTGCGTCCGTCGTCCTTCAACAATTTTAAAAAATCTTCTCCTGTGAAACCGGTAAGCCAATTGTTACCAAACTTGGCCTGAAGCATCACCAGGGTATGCATTTTCAAAATTGTGTTCGATTAATCCGAAGACCAAACAACATGGCCACTGTTGCTAAAAATAGAACACAGGGGGTAAATTGCTGTTTTTGCAAATATGTCAAAAACCGTTACAGATATAAAAAATCTGACGGGGTAAAAATGATCAGTATGGCAAGATCTTCCCGCCCTGCAATATTGATGAAAATCTGAAAACCCATGTTGGAGTTATTGCCCTTTTTACGTTTTTTTCATTTTTTATTTCGAAAAGTGTTTACAAATAGAGGTCAAGTGTAAATTGGAAAAATGTTCAGCATATCAAGATCTACCCATCCTGAAATTATGAACAAAATCCAAAAACCCTTGTAGGAGTTATTGCCCTGTTTTCACAGAATTTTAGAAATTTTTGTTTTTTTTGTCTTTTATTTCCAAAACTATATAAGATGAAGGTTAAGTGTAGATTGATTAAATGTTTGCCATGCTGTGGCAACTTCAAAACTGTCATTGAAAATTGTTCATTGACCGCCATTTTCAAAATAGCCACCAAAAAAAGCGGGAAAATTCAACATTGTCTGATTTCAATAAAATTTGGTTTCAAAATAGGTATTGATGTTGCGACTTTATAACTGGTGTTGAAAATTGTTTGTTGACCTCCATTTTCAAAATGGCTGCCAAAAAAGGAGGGAAAATTCAACATTGTCCGATTTCAATGAAATTTGATTTCCAAATAGATATTGATGTTGCGACTTCAAAACTGATGTTGAAAATTGTTCGTTGACCGCCATTTTTAAAATGGCTGCCAAAAAGGCAGGAAAATTCAACATTGTCTGATTTCAATGAAATTTGATTTCCAAATAGATATTGACGTTGCGACTTCAAAACCGATGTTGAAAATTGTTTGCTGACTGCCATTTACAAAATGACGTCTCGATTTCAAAACTGGTGTCCAAAGTGGTCCTTAGCAAGAACGTTTTTTGTCAAAAAAGCCCAACAAAGAAATATAGTAAAACATGATCAGACTTTAAAAACAGTTCAAGATATTGGAGGTTTTCGAGCTACGAAAGTTTGAGAAACTGAAGATCAACTGTATAGCTTACATTGTTACCTTGATTGTGGCAACTGAAAGCCACTTAGCGATACAGGCTCCTGGGAGCCTCTGGTTATTTTTACAGATTTTACTAGTACCACATTATGAAACTTTTTAAACCCTTCCACAGCAATTGACAGGGTATTATTTGGATCCCTTGTAACCATTGAAAATTTCTGACAGATAACTTTAGAATGATTTACCATAGTGTCTCAGTCTTTGGATTTTTTTTTATCACAAAATTTGACGGCAATTTTAATTTTTTGTTGTTTTTTGGAATTCTACCTAGCAAGTAGCAACCATATTTTTTTCAGTTCCTTTAAGCTATAATGATCATTTTCAAAAGTCAAATTGCAAAAATCTTTGGCTCTTATTTTGGTAAATTTCCTGAAACTCTAAAAGACCTATGATTTTTTGGAATTCTACCTAGCAACCATATTTTTTTAGCTCACCTTGCCTAAAAGGCCATGTGAGCTTTTGCCATCACTATGCATCGGGCGTCCGTCCGTCTGTCTGTCAACAATGTCAAAACTCTTCTCTAAAACCACTGGGCCAAATGTAACTAAACTGGCCTGAATCATCACCAGAATTTGGCTTCTCAAAATTGTGTTCGATTAGGTGGTAGGTCAAACAACATGGTCGCTGTTGCTAAAAATAGAACAAAGGGGTAAATAGCAGTTTTTGGCCAATAACTTGAAAACAGTTACAGATATCAAAAATCTGACAGAGGCAAAAGTGATCAGCATAGTAAGATCTACCTGCCCTGCAATTTTGAAGAAAATCGGAAACCTGTCTTGGAGTTATTGCCCTTTTTCCGTAAAATTTTCAAAATTTGTGCATTTTTTATTTTTTTATTTCAAAAAGGGTAACAGGTAGAGGTCAAGTATATATTGCAAAAAGGTTCAGCGTATCAAGATCTACCAACCTTGAAATTTTGAAGAAAATCCAAAAACCTTTGTAGGAGTTATTGCCCTTTTTTCATGCAATTTTCAAATTTTTTATATTTTTTGTCTTATTTCCAAAACTATTGGAGATGAAGGTTAAGTATAAATCGATAAAATGTTTGCTATGCTGTGTGGATTAGAAAACTGGTGTTTGAAATTGTTTGTTGACCGCCATTTTTAAAATGGCCGCCAAAAAAGGCGGGAAAATTCAACATTGTCCGATTTCAATGAAATTTGGTTTCCAAATAGATATTGATGTAGCGACTTCATAACCGGTGATGAAAAGTGTTCGTTGACCGCCATTTTCAAAATGGCCACCAAAAAAGGCTGGAAAATTCAACATTGTCCGATTTCAATGAAATTATACCCCCACTCGTGAGTGGGTGGTATATTGGAATACCCTTGTCCGTCCGTCCGTCCTTCCGTCCGTCCGTCCTTCCGTCCGTCTGTCCGAGGTTTATCGCATTTTTCTCAGCTACTGCTGGTCGGATTTCTTTCAAATTCGGTATTTGACTTTATATTTAGGGGGAAAATGTTGTCTGCCATTTTGATCACCTTATGATATCAACTTCCTGTTTTGCGGACTTAGCCATTTTTCCCTTTATTGAACATAGTAAAAATTTTCGTCGCACTTTTCTCAGCTACTGCTGGGCCGATTTATTTCAAATTTGGTAT
>MJUU01029611.1:74310-118276 GCA_002080025.1 Modiolus philippinarum
TGATTAGTTCACTTAGATTTCACATCAATTTAGAGTCCAGCAGGGACAGGCGAGACATCTTTTAGGGTCATCACTTGTTGAATTTTTAGATTGCGTCAAGTTTATGTCTGTGTTCATATCGCAGGTATTACAATCCCAGAAATACTGAATTTCTTATACAAATTAAAGCTTGACTTTGTCTAAGATATATATAAGGATTAAAAGTTAAGAAATAATTCATGGCAGGTATATGGTTATTGGAAATTTAACCATGGGCTGGGGCTTTATATTCTAATTTAACCCAAAGCATTAGGGAGGGGTTATATTTACGAATATAAAGGCCAAGCCCATGGTTAAATGACAATAACCATATACCTGCCATGAATTATTTCGATTCTAATATGATAGAAAATGGAATTTTCCACTCTGAAGCGACCTAAGAGGAGGCAGATTTATTGCCTCCATACCTGTCTTGAGTCTATGACTTCACAAAATTCGAATCGAAACCAAAACAATACACATTTATGTATCTGAATGGCATGATTCAGTTAAAAACTGTTCTTAACCTTTATTTCCTGCATAAAATTAAAACATTGTTGTTTTGCATCAGGTTTACTCATAATTTTATACCATTTGTGCATGTGCCAAATATATGGTTATCGAGTATTATACTGTTTGACGATTAACAAGAGCCATGTTAGAATCTCCAAATTACCTTGATTAATCCTTGTTGTGCAGTATACCAGGTACATACAAAGTAGACTTAACCATCTTCATGTACTTTTAAGGTAGATATAATGGTGGATTAACATGAGACATAAAATGTAACGTACATGTAATCGGATAATAAGTCCTTAAGTGCAAGAAAGTAATCTTAAAGGAGGGAAGAGAACCTTGACTTTCACAATTTGATATTGTATAATCATTGAGGGTGTGCCAGATTGCCAGTATAACAGGGTATCTTTTTATGCTCCCAGATGAAAGATGGGGCATATTGTTTGTGTCCTGTGTGTGTGTGTGTCTGTGTGCCCCAAAATTTCATCTTTGCTATAAATTTTGAACTATGTAAGATGAACTTCTCATACTTGGGAAGTTTATAGGTCTAGTCAGAAGGAACATAAATGTGCAAAAAAAATAAGGTCAGGTCAAAGTTCAAGGTCACGGAGGTCAAAAGTTGTCCTTGCTTATAGCACATGTAGTGTTTCATAAACACTTCTGGGTTTGCTCATTTGTATCTTAGTAAAAAAGACTGTGCTCATCATACCTGCCAACTTTTGAAAATCTCCATGGGGGTTTTTATGCGCGACCGTCCTTTTCAGTCGTGTGAGATTTCGCGGCGTTTTGCGCAAAGTTTTTTTTGGTTTTTTTTGTCTAATACTTGATGCTCTTTTTTTATCAAATACAAACATCTGGTTGTTTTAGAAGACTTTCCTTTTTATTGAGGGAGGCAAGACATTCCTATTTTATTGTGTTTTGGGCATTTCTGCTGGTTCTTGATTATTTTTGGTAAATAAATCAATTGTGAACTGTTTTTGGACCATTTGGTGTTTTATGTTCTGTTAAATTTTAACTTAGTTTTAACTGTTAATGGGAAACAAAACCAGTGCTTTCTGTTAATCATTATGTTGCTGTTATTTGAATTTACAGTTGACTGTTTTGGGGAAAATTAAAGATTGTAAGCTTGTTAATGAAACCACCCTCTCTCTCCTTCATTATTTGCCTGATGTACATTTACTGCATTTCTCCTTTTATTCCATTCTTTATAAATATAGCTGAAATATTGCTCATTGGACGTTAAACTCTAACTAATCAATCAATCAATATAAATAAAGCAAGCATTACATATTTTTTTAAATATTTTTTGCCTTTTCTGATTCAGTCAAAAGAATGGTGTTCTGGGATTTTGAGTGACCTTTCGTGCATTACAGTACCAATATGTTTTTAATGTCGTTAATGCTACTCAGTTCAACCATGCAAACTCTGCAGAACGGGGGACTTGCAACGACATAGTCACTCGAATAGCCATCCACAGAACTGTCAAGTGTGGTGCTTACAGCTCGTTGTTTCAGGGATTGTGAACCTTGATTCATAACTCAAGAACTGATCACTATGATTGCCGGTAGTCAATCCATTAACATAACTTTATTTACGCCGCCGAAGTCTTAAAATCAACAAAAAAATCAACCAAACTCGTCATATTTTCGATTGTTTACATCAGCTGTTTTTCACGCGAAAACCGTGTGATCGATGTAAAACGGATTCTGATTGGCTAATATCGAGTCCCTTCCGAGAATTTGGTTTATCTCCCTTTCAACAGTCAAAATCGTGTAAACAAACATTTTTTCGTGTGAGTTTCTTCAAAATTGTGTTTTATGCCAAATTTTTGTTTCACGATCATGACATCGTGACTGAAGGTTAAAATCGTGTATATCACGCCAAAATCGTGAAAGTTGGCAGGTATGGCTCATGTTTCCAGTAATTTAATAAATGACAAAATCAGCAAATTAAAATCAGTTTAATGTATCCAGATGCTATGGTTTTATTTCTGAATTGTAAGTAAAATATATTGCTGCAGGAGAAATAGATATTTTGATGCAAGATCATATTTCATACAAGGCTATGTTCTATTTCATAATAAAATGTCACAAAATACTTGATATTTCGATTACCAAGACAGGAAAATAGTTATGCATAAGAAAAAAAAATCCATTGCCCCCTTGATAATGATAAGATAGATGTCTGTCTAAAGAGCTAACGAAAAACGTAACTTTGCTGATTCCTTGTAATTATTGTCAATAGATAATTTCATGATTATGTCACAGTTACATTTTGACCACTCACAGAGCAGATAAAATGTAAACAAACCATACCGGAAGTCACCTGGGCGGTGTTACATTCTGGATTTTTTGTCTAGCCTACGTCAAATTGACCAACTTTCGATATTATTATTTAATTCATTTCTGGTCTAAAAATTTATATTATGGATGTTTTATTCTTAATATCTTATGAAGATTCGCCATATTAATTTCAAATGTGTGAGCTGAAAGAGTTAGATTTTGTACTCTGACCTTTTCCATACAATCACTACTGATTCCCTAATGCTTCATCTCCTCAAAAAATTGATATCCTGTATGTCTGGAACTATGTATGCTGACTGATTGCAATATAAACAACACCTGTCATCATTACTGCCCCCTTCCCCCATTAACAATACTTAATTAGTCTAATTAACATGTTTACCTGTAAAATGAGTGTTACCTGTGCTGATTGACCAAAAATCAATAACTGACATGTACGATAGTTTGACAACATATGATTGCGGGAGATTTTGCAGGAGACATTCACAACAACGGGAGATTTGTGTCTCCCGGCTGGGAGACCATCTCATTGCAGGAGAAATATCTGTTTTGTGTCAAATTGAGGGAGTCTCCCGCAGAAATCGGGAGGGTTAACACCTATGCACAAAATAGGGTATATTTTTGAGTACCAAAAACAGGAAAAAATTATGCTGTAGAAAAAATTCATAACCCAACTATATTTGAAATGATCTGTTTATATATTTTGGCATCTTATAGAATTGTTGTCGAAACTACTTTATATATCAAACTTGAATCTAATTTTAGGAAGCTGATTTACAAGAAAGTGCTACACAGAATACAGAATTAACCATACAAGTCTCAGATTTACAACACAGATTAGCTGATCTGGAGAAGGTAGGGAAAGAACACAAATTATTGCCCCTTGAATTACCTCCCCTGATGAAGAAAGTTCTAGGTGTTATCTTAGAGGTTTGAAAAAAAAACATAAAGAAAAAAAGGCATCTATAGAATACTATAAGCAGGGTTGCCAGACATCCTAGAAAACTGGAAAAACCTTTGAATTTCATTTTTAGTTTCCAGGCCTTGAAAAGACCTTGAATTTTTAAATATTTTGAAATATCTTTGAAAAACCCTGGAATTTTTGATATTGATGGGTAGTAAGTATGTAAGCAAATTCTTGCAAATAATTATTGTAGCTTAGAATTTTGACGACTATTTTGGTCCTTGAAAATGAATTAAAATATCCTTGAAAAATTCTGGAAAAATCCTTGAATTTGGAGACATAAAAGTAGTGGCAAACCTGTACAAGACAGCTTTGCTGAGTAGTGACTTTTATTTCCCTATATAGTTTTATCATCCTTGTGAAGGACAAAAATTTCCCTGTATGATGGCTAAGCTTGAAAATAGTTAAAAGTCTTTTCTATCATAATCCATTTGCTAGAAGAATTGAAATGCAAGCCGTTGAAAAGACTTCATTATGTGTTGTAAATGATTCATAATTTCAACAATATTTTGATGGTGCCAATCAGAAAACAGTTACTACTGTCTTACTATAAAGACGGGCAAGAGATCCTGTTTTCATTGAACTGTTAAGATATTATTCAGGGATTTTTTTGGAACAAATTGTAGAATTTCATTTTCTTTTGAAGTTTTAAAATAATTGCATTTTTACATGTTCCGGAAAAAAATCGGTCATTTTAGAAAGATGGAACAACCTACGTGCATCTCTTGTACCCATATTTTTTAGCCTTTCAGGATTATGCAGGGGTTTCCTTATTATCTTTGTTTATGAAACTAATTTTGAGGACCCATATGCTATAATTAGATTTGAACAGTCATGTTTCACATTAATTAGAGTCTTAATCATACAAGATATTCTTTGAACACAATAACAAGCATGAATTTTTGCCACTTCAAAGCAGAAAATCTGTCTTTTGAAATCTGGATTTTACTTTATTGCTATTTAAGCCTGTCTCTGTTTTTACTTTGCCAATGTTAAATCGTGACTAAATTTTTATAATATTGAGCCACAAACGACCAAAAAATTGCTCTCAGATTCCAGTTAGGCCATTACAGAATAATTCCTACATTCTCATCCATTTTTTCTCAAATTTGGGGCAGGCGGGCCAATTTTATTTTATGTTTTTTATCAGATTTGCTGTCATTAAAAAGAAATTTACCCAAATTGGCCAAAAACATCGGAATAAATTTTTTTTTCAGGTGGGTGAAAAAAACTAGGTCTCATGGGGATGAGAATCTAGGATGATTTTTATTATTGCCATATTGAGGTGTTATAGTCCATATACTTCTTTTAACATCCATCAATCTCTTTCAACTGATATTGATTATTTGGACATCTAAATTGTGTTTGATTGGAATAATTATCACCAAATTAGATTTCCAGTGCTATTGGTGGACGCGACTTGTAAAAAGGGGAATCATGGGAAATGTGACAGACAGCCAATCTCGTCTGATTCAAATCCTCTGTATATGTAATCAAGTTACCTTTTAATTGGATGGGACAAGACACTTGGGAATTCTGAGGTCAAGTGGTAAAAATATATATGGAGAACTGGATTGTCCGAGGAATTTTTTTTGTCAGACGACGTTTTGCCATAGATTACAACCTTTTTGTTCTTGGTAATCTGTAATTTGCAGATTGGTTATGGAGATAAAAAATGAATCAAAACTGAATATATAATGGAGTTGTTGCAACTAGCAATGTAGCTCAAGCATACACGTAACATTGTCATAACTGGTACTTGTAAAGCAAAAATGGTCCATTACACATTAGGCCATCATTACTATCAATATTTCTTGATAACAATACCATCATCCTAGGCCTGAACCTTAGATTCTTGGTTTGGGTACCCACAAACCTGTTTAACCCTACCACTGGCTTTTGCTTATATTTAGTGCTGGTACCAAGTCTGGCTGTCCCAAGTTCCTATTGTTGTTTTTGTTTGTCTTTTATCTTCATTGTGTATTTCCTATGTAGTTCCCTTGCGTATTGCTGCATGCATTTAATTGTAATTTTTGGCCATTGTAGATGGTCACGGTAATCCCTTTTGATTTCATTAAGTGATGTTAATTCTAAACTCAATCAATTTTTTGCCTCCCAGATTTTTTAAGTCTTCAAACTGTAATATATCAAACTATATTGTTCCCTTGATATAACCCTCCTATTGCTGCATGCATTTAATTGTAATTTTTGGCCATTGTAGATGGTCACGGTAATCCCTTTTGATTTCATTAAGTGATGTTAATTCTAAACTCAATCAATTTTTTGCCTCCCAGATTTTTTAAGTCTTCAAACTGTAATATATCAAACTATAATGNTAAAACTGTCTACTAAACGAAATTATGGGCAATTTTGTCCTGAAAACATGCAGTTTATTGACCAAATGATAAAACTTTCCATAGTAACAGAGTTCCTTGTTTTCCTGTGATAAATCAGTTTTATATCAGAGGTGGTTATAGAGAGTTAAATAAGGCATTTCTTGAAGAATTGTTTCTGACAATGGTTTTATCATGTTGAACAGCAAAATGATGAATGTTACGAGTGTATTAATCTTTACAGCTTCTACCTTTGGAAAGGCCGAGATGAAGAACAAAAACAAAAGTGTTGTTTGGTTTTATACTTAACCTTACCATATATTTATTGGGATTTTGTCCCATGTACATTTATTCCACATATTTTTATTTGATTAACAGAGGCCCTCAGAATCAACAATTTTGCTATAAAGGATTTTTTAGTTGTATAGCTATAATTTTTATTGGAGTTGAAGGGATGGTGTAAATTTGAACATGAGACCATAACACATATGTTAACTCCAGCTGGTACATTTTAAAATTGAAAAAAAAAAATAAAAAATAACCACCATTTTAATTTTGATTTTTTCCCATTTGCCTTTAATTGATTAAAATATTGGCGCAGACCACAATAGAACTATTGATTTTGTAATTTCCTTATAATGTAAATTATTTGTTGTTTCACATTAAGACACTTAAAGTCTCAGCCTTATTTTACATTAGAGTACTTAAAAACTTCCAACAAGATTACCTTCGTTATGTTTTTATCAATACTTTAGTGAAAGGCAGTAAGTCTTTGCTTATTTCTCAACAAAAAATTCCTGCGGAAACCTTTTGAAACTTGTAGATTAATGTTTTCGTCTTCAGAGGTTTAACTTTATTCAACTCTGTCCACCCACAAAACTTTTCCGTTTGACACAAGTTGCTGACTGATAGTTTGCCATAAAAGCTGTATGCCAATTTATAGCATGTTAAATGTTAAAGTGTAGAATTTTAAGGGCTTTGAAATGTTTTTTTCAGTTCTTGAACATCAGAAAACTTTTCAAAACAGCTTAGAGAGTCCATTAAGATTTTTGGAAAACTATAATAAAGAATTCATTATTTGAAATGAAAGAGTTTTATTAAAATGTAAGTAAAGGGAGCAATTTTGATGGGTTTTTCTGGTAGATACCCTAAAACTTGTTTTAATCTACACACTAATCCTGAAAGCTATCTAGTTTTTAGTTCTAAACAGAACATGCATGACATTTCCGATGTGATTGAAGCCATTCTAAACCTAATCAAATCATAATGCTGCACTTCCTCGTAGATCCGTTGTGTAGGTTATTTCGTGTGTTGTTAGAATGTTATGTAGGACTGGGACATTAAACCATAATCAGACTGAATATCTATCAGTTTCCATAAAAGAGTTGTAGTGACTAGAATTTGATTAGTTATTGATCTGGGTCTATGAAAGTCTTTGATTACTGTAATTCTGCTCCTAACGATAAAATCTTATTAACTTTTAAATGTTACATGCATGTGCAGAATGCAGTGAAAACAAATTGAGAGCAACTGCAGTGAGATTATGTTTTTGCAAAAAGGTTACTCCATTAACCTGCATTATTTTCAATTTCCTCACTTTGCAGAACAAGCAATAATTAGTTTTTGCCACAGCAAGAAAAAAACAAATGATGATGGATTTTCGGTATTGCTAAAAAATATGATCTGCACGTCTGTTAAACTAAAATTAAAAAAAAAAAGAGCAATAGCTGCCCAGGATAATCTTGCCTTACCATCTGATAGTATTTTTAGCCAATACTCGGCTATTAGTTTGGTGATGTGGACTGGTAGGTGGGTGGGTGTCAAACACATTGGTTTCTGGGTTATAACTCAAAAAGCTTACATCCAATTAAAATGAAACTTGGATATGTTGTTGGATACAAGGAGAGGAGGAACCTTATTGATTTTTAAAAAAGTAGGTCAAAGTTCAAGGTCACAGTGACCAAAAATAGATTGAAAATTTCATAAAAGTTTGGTTTCCAGATGACAACTCAAAAAGTTTACATCCTAATGAAATGAAACTTGAATATATTGTTGGACATTAGGAATAGAAGAACCTTTTTCAAAAGTAAGTCAAAGGTCAAGGTCTCAGTGACCAAAAGTAGATTGAATAATTCAGAAAAAATTGGTTTCCAGAAGATAACTCAAAAAGTTTACACCCAATTGAAATGAAACTTTGATATATCATTGGATATTAGAAAAAGAAGAACCTATGATTTTGGAGGAAGTAGGTCTAAGGTCAAGGTTACCTTTTGACAGAAAATAGATTGAAAATTTAAGAAACATTTGGTTTCTGGAACAAAGCTAAAATATTTGGACACAATTCATATAGAACTTAGACATATTGTTGGATACTATGATTAGAAGAACCCTATTAATTTTGGAAAAAGAGGGTCAAAGGTCAAGGTCACAATGATTGAAAATAGATTTGAAATTTAAGGGGAAAATTGGTGTCTGGACAAAAAATGAATTGAAATTTTCATGTGTATTTGGTTTCTCGGTAATAGATAAAAAAAAATTCATCTGATTTAAGGAAATTTTGGTATTTTCTTTGCTGTCAGATATTTTAAAAACTTGTATTGATTGAAATTGTAATCAGTTCAATTGGAGGTCACAGTGATTTATATTTATACCCCCTGCTTTGCGGGAGGTATATAGTGTTCATGGTGTCAATCTGTCTGTCTGTCCTTCCGTACTTCCGTCCTTCCTTCCTTCCGTCCGTCCGTCCATCCATCTTTTTGTACCCAACAGCTGGTATAAATTACTCCTCCTAAACCACTGATTGGAATTTCATGATACTTGTGCAGGAGCTTAATTCCATATTGTAGGTGTGCACTATGCTTTTTGTTTTCCCATAATTCCCTTTTTTCCAGATTTTTGACATGTTTTGGACTTTGTCATTTTAGCTCAATGCAAACCATATGGTGACCACATGGTATCCACTACTCCTCCTAAACCACTGATCAAAATTTCATGAAACTTATGCAGGAGCTTAATTACATATTGTAGATGTGCACTATGCTTTTTTTTTTCCAATAAATCCCTTTTTTCCAGATTTTAAACATGTTTTGGACTTTGTCATTTTAGCTATTTTACCTCAATGCAAACCGTATGGTGTATATGGTATCCACTTCTCCTCCTTGACCACAAATCAGAACTTCATGAAGCTTATGCAGGACCTTAATTGCATATTATAGATATGCACTTTGTTTTTTGTTTTCCAATAATTCATTTGTTCCAGATGAAAATGCAGGAAGAGAGGGGGCAGGGGTATCCGTGGCCCAATAGGCCGCAGTAACTCTAGTTTGAAATGTCAAGATATTTGGCAGTAACTAAGAAACATGAAATTGGACCCTTTTGAATTCCTAGAACTTTTGATATTAGGCAGGAAAGATAATAGATAGGAAATGTTATAAATATTTGGGTCCTAGACAATTACTTTCAAAAGTCCACATTACTTGGTAGCTATTTAATATTTTTAGCTCGCCGGGACGAATGTCCGGAGAGCTATTGTCATACCCCCGGAGTAGACTTATTGACCTTGACCTTGCCCTTAGGGCAATTTTTAAAAAACTTTAACCTTGCCTCTAGAAGGTAGGCTTTACGTGGTAGGGTGTTCATATTTGGTATGTAACTTTCTTATGATGAGAGCTTTCTAGTGGTACCATATTTGTAGACATTTTGACCTTGACCTTTCCCTGAGGCCAATTTTTGAAAAACTTTAACCTTGCCTCTAGAAAGTAGGCTTTTAGTGGTAGGGTGTTTGTATATGGTATGTGACTTCTTTATGATGAGAGCTTTCTAGTGGTACCATATTTGGAGACATTTTGACCTTGACCTATCCCTGAGGGCAATTTTTGAAAAACTTTAACCTTGCCTATGGAAGGTAGGCTTTCAGTGGTACAGTGTTCATATTTGGTATGTAACTTCCTTATGATGAGAGCTTTCTAATGGTACCACATTTGTAGACATTTTGACCTTGAACTTTCCCTGGGGGCAATTTTTGAAAAAACTTTAACCTTGCTTATAGAATTTAGTTGTTTAGTGGTAGGGTGTTCATATTTGGTATGTGACTGTTTTGTGATGAGAGCTTTCTAATGGTGCCATATTTGTTGACATTATGACCTTGACCTTGCCCTGAGGGCAATTTTTGAAAAACTTTAACAGTGTTTCTAGAATGTTGACATTTAGTGGTAAGGTATTCAATTTCGGTATATGACTTCCTTATGATGATAGCTTTCTGATGGCACCATATATTTTTAGACATTTTGACCTTGACCTTGCCCTTAGGGCATTTTTTTTTTTAAACTTTAAGCTTCCTTTTAGAAGATAAGTGTTTAGTTATAGGGTGTTTAAATTTTGTTTGTGACTTCCCTATGGTGAGAGCTTTCTGGTGGTACCATTGTTGTACACATTTTGAACTTGACATTGCCCTGATGCAATTTAAAAAAAAAACTTGAACCCTGTTTATAGAAGTTATTTTTTTAGTGATAGGGAGTTCCTGTTTGACATGTGGCTTTCTTATGTCACATTTAAGGTATTTATCACATTACAATTACAAAAATGTATAACCTACAAATTAATTGTGCATTGCAGTTACTCTTATCCCTGGCAAGCTATGTTGTCTTCTGACAATTCTTGTTATCTACATATCTTTGATTCTTTTCTCCTGACATATGATTATTTCAGTCACACACAAGAATCTTAATGTCTACAGAATCTTTATTTGAAGATTATCCCATTTAATCTCAGTGCTGATCCATTTTTGAAAGTTGGTTAATAGTCGGCATAAAAGGCTAAATATAAAACATTCTGGGTAATTCTCCTGTAATCCAGATTCATTAGCAATGTAAGTCATGCAGGCTCTGAAAATTTGAGTTTAAATTTCTTTTTTGCCTACTACAGAAACAAGACATGAATATTAACTGTTTCAAACTTCTAAACAGTTTTATTGTCAGGCCATGACAAGCTAAATGTTTGAAGTCAAGTTCCATTAAATATTCTCCAGATAAATAGTTGAGGCCACTCCAAATTAATGTTTCAAAATTGAGCAATCTCTATTAAACAGACTGGCCAACCCAAATTAAATGTTTTAAATCTCCATTTTCAAACTTTTAATAAAGGCAGTTATTCATTACTTAGGTAAGGCCACCCAAAATAAATGTTTGAAAACAAGCTTTTGGGTCGTTGTCTCTTTGACACATTCCCCGTTTCCCCTCTTTTTCCTATTTATCAAGCAGACTCCAGTAAAAGCCACCTAATTACTAACGTTAGGCCAAAACAAATAAATGTTTAAAAATGCACCAATAGACTTTTCTAATACTTAGATTAGGCCACCTCAATGTTTTAAAACAAGGCCACATCACACTACTAATTGTTAACAAGTATATTCACAAACATCTACCGAGAATGATTCTGAACCCTGTCAGTGGAATTCATTATAAAATATGTTAATTCTTTTTGCTGTCCTGATTGTACAGTTGACTCAGTTCTTTCTTGTTAGTACCAGTTGATTTAAGGAAGTTTTGGCAACATCATTGTATCATTGCACAGTTTCAACCAAATTTGGAAAAAGAAAAATAAATTTTGTCATTGAACCCCTCTAAATTTTTACCTATTTGTACTTTTGTATTTATATACGTTAAAATGGAGGTGTGGTTACTGATTAAGAAATCATACTTTGGTGATATTTTCAGAGTGTTATTGACACACATTACATGGCTTCTGTCGTGATTAGTTTCGGAGCAGATGGTTATCTTGGCAGTTTATCTTTGAAGAGTTGTAAAACGGTAATAGCTCAGACAATGATGTTTTTACAAACAGAAGTGTTTTATAGAGTATGATAAAATACGATCAAGTTAGACATCACAGCATTTGAACATTAACCAGAAAAGCCTATTTGGAGCAGGACATGCTTACCCTTCCTGAGAACTTGATGTCACATTGAGTTGTTATGGGTGTTTACGATGTTCATGCATTAGTGCTTAAGTTTTGAATAATGTGTTTATTTCATATTTTTGTGGATTTCTTGATTCTTTGTTTTTCCGGGGTGGAGGGGGGTGCAAATATATTTATTTTAGATCAGTATGATTTATTTTTCAAAGGACAAGATTATGTACATTGTTTTTACCATAACCAGAACATTTATCAAATTTCAGGGAGGTGCAGATTTCATGTAAGCCCCCCTTTCCGAATAAAATGGTCGTCCTCCTACCACCTAATTGGACATATTAAATCTAAACACCAAAACAAAAATCATCCCTTTCGATTATTTTGACGCCATTTGGGAATTACCTTTGTTATTTTATTCATTTTTCATAAATTGCACTTTCTCTTCGCATTGATTGAAGCAGCTCTCTAATTTCCACAAAAAAAAACAAACAAAAACAAAAAAACATATAAATTAGTTTTTTCTTTGCAGCAGTTCTTTGGATGACTATTAGTTTTTCAGGTGTGTATATTTTCCAGGCTTTCAAATTTTCAGCTCCATCAGATCTTTGATCTTCGTTCTGTATTTTCCTGCCAAAGCTTCTCGCCTTATTCAAATGTATGATAGTTTTTAAACTATCTCAAATTTTTGCTTTTGTTTAATGTTTAAGTGCTCTCCGTAGTAGTATCTTCAGCAAACAAAAACTCAAGTTTTAGTCGTACTGATCATGAAGAGATTTTAGCAAAATGTTTCATGACAGAATTTAAAGCCTGCATTCAAGTTTGGTAATTGTGGCCCTACCTATTTGGAATTTTTGGGCCCAAATATTTTCATATGATTTATATGTAACTTTTTCTGGGCTGTAGGGAGCAAAGGGAGGCCAAAATCTCATTGTATTGAGGACCTCAAACTTTTACTTTTTTCATCAGATTTTAATATGTAATGATATTTATTTATTTAAATTGTAAATCTGCAGTCTTGAGTAGATTAAAAGAAAAGAGAGGTCATTTACCAAGTCTTTAACTTTTATAAGAAATATTTTGAAACTGAATTTCGTTTATATCTGGACCATCAATGGATTCTCATATTCATCAATTTATATGTAAGATAAATACTTGGAATAGCAATTCAATTTATAAAATGTGCAATGCCTTAATTTTACTTTGAATGATGACATATATTGAAGTATTTCAAACTTCTGTCAACCACCGATCTTGATCAAGATTTATTTTATCAATGGAGTAATTTCCCTCAAATGTCTTAGCAATGTATTGCTTGGAAACACATTATATAGGATTATTCCGTAGAAGTCATTCATCATGGTGGAATTCAAATTTGATTTATTTTATCTGCTTATACTGTCGTGCAAAATTTCTGAATGAAATTTTAAGGAAGATGTCTGTGAAAAATATTGGATAATTCTATTTGCCAAGTTTGAAATGTATGCTCGTCTGAAACAAACTAATTTGTTTTCTGCATCGCTCTTAACTAGAAAGTACTTTTGACAACAAGTTGCTTGTTTTTTAAGTGAAGGATTTATTGATAAGAAATGTCACAATTTCTTTAATTATAGAAGTTATGTTAGAAAATCTCGCCGATAATTTTATTATTTAGTGGTGGGTGTTCGTTCTTTTTTGTTACGTAATTATCCATTAGTCCATAGAAACATGAAATCTTAATTTCAGAAAATGTTTGAAAAAGTATGTTGAAATTTCGCAGATGAAAATATCGGCTTTCGAGTTGCAAAAAATGGTCATTTATTCATAGGAGTTGGTAGTCTCCTGTAAAAACTCTTAAAATGGTGATTAGCAGGGAATAGTTTACTGGGTATAATAAGAGCCTTTCTAAAAATTTATTACATAGCATAACATACCATAGCAATGGTCCAAATACGTCTGTCCGTCCATGTACCTTGTCAGAGCATGTTCTTTTAAACCGCTGCTTGGATTTTGATGAAATGTTGCACAGTTATAGTATTATCATCTGAAGATGTGCATGAAGTAATATGGTTGTTGTCCAAAATTTTGAAGGGGAGATAATTGGTCTTTGAATATTTTCTGGAAAAAAGGGAGGAACCTTGTCAGCACATGTTCTCCTAAACGGCTGCTTGGATTTTGATGAAATGTTAGAAAGATGTAGTACACCACCTGAAGATATGTGTGAAGTAATATTGTTACTGTCTGAAATTTTGAAGGGGAGATAATTTATCTTGAATATTTTCTGAAGAAAAGGTAACAAACCTTGTCGGCGCATGTCTTCTTAAATGGATACTTGAATATTGATGAAATGTTACACAGTTGTAGTATACCACCTGAAGATGTGCATGAAGTAATATTTTTTTCTGTCTGAAATTTTGAAGGGGAGAAAATTCGTCTTTGAATTGTGTCCACACTCACTTGAATTTATACTTGCCATATAGATTTAGGGTTCAATTAGGGGGTATAAATGGCTGCGATTCAGCGACAGCTCTAGTATTATGTATTGCTGTATCAAGTTACTGTGGAAGCAGATTTTATTCGCAGACATCAATTTTCATGGTTTTCACAATTATTACTATTTTGTGGGTTAGTAAATTTATGGTTTGGAATTATATTCATTAAAACTCTTCCGAAAAATGCATTTCATTGGGAACTTAATTTTGTGGTTGAGGACCGACACAAAATCCACCAAAAATTGGAACCCCACGAATAATAGTACTTTCACATATAAGAACGTCAACTTATCAGAGAAATATTTTGTTAAAAAATAAAGTCAAATCCTTAAACTACTGTGGAAGTCTTAGCAAAGATCAAAAACAATTTTAAGTACTAAATGCATTTATAAATAGTTTTCTTTTTTTAAACAAGTGTCTTGTTTGATCAATGAGCTTATCATGCAAAGAATTTTCTCTTTTATTTGCCAGCTTGAGTATTTTTTTCATGTAATTTTTACTTGATACAGCAAGGTTTAAAAGAGCATTAGTCTTAATCAAGATATCTCCCGGAGAATAATTTCTGTCAATAAACTATACATATGGATACTCGGTAATCGGCAATCCAATATATATTTTGTGCTGTTTGTTAGTTCACCATAAAACATCAACTTTATAAGGAGAGGCATTTTTAGAATTGACGTTCCAAAATAGGTGAAAGTGAGAAACAATGCAATTTGGTTTTGAAATATTATCATGTTACCTTCAATCCATCCTGGAGGATATTGGAAATGTTTCTGGACAAACCGAATATTCTTACAGGAAATAGGTATAACAATACTCCAAACCATTTAAAAATTCTTTAAATAAATTTCATAGTTCAATTGCATGATGGGACGTAATTTTCAGTGTTTCGTAACGGAACCCAGGAAGGATGTTAAACTATAACATTCTACCATTAATATGGTCGATTTTCTTTGAAAAAAAAATTATTAATTGAAGGTTGAAAATAGTAAATTGTACATGGTTGACTGTACATGTAAAAAACATGCTTTTCAATGCATACGTTAAAAGAATGTTGGTAATTAGAAATGACAAAGTTAAAGAGTTATTAATAGCAAATGTAGTTATTTGTGCTTGCGGTGGTAGTTGGAAAAGTCAAGTTAATTAACATGGACATCCACTGGAATTATGTTACCACAAATGTAAATTGCATTGTTGAATAATTGAATGAAAGATCTATATGGGCATGTTGTAGTTAAGTGATTTGCAGTACTGTATTTTATGCATCATGAAGAGAAAATTATGAATATTTGGAAAAATCACCTATGTTCATGAAATCCAGTTGTCCCACAGGATTTATATTTAAAAGTATTGAAAAAATGAAAAAAAATTCAAAATCAACAAATATTAATTTCAATATTGATTGAATTTTCTAAAGGGAATTCTTATGTTATTACAGAAATTCCACAAAGTCGGAAACTTAAGGCAACAAACTTGAAATAAATACAAAAATGTGTTTTACTCCGAGCCAATAACAAGTTTAGTGATGGAAAGTGAATTTAATCTTAAATGGAAACCTCTTTGTTCGGAACATTAACAATTGTATTGAAATTAATTTTGTGTTTTGAAAACTTGGCAGTTTCATTGAAGCTGACGACAAAAAACCACAGAGCAATTAGTCCGTGCAAAATTTATATTATTTTACATGCAAATGTACTAAGATGGTAATTTAAAGACATTGCAGAACATTGCGTTACAAGTTTGTTAGAAGTGCAGCATTCGTAATATGCATGAAAAACTCAATGAATTCGTTGGTGAAAGACAAAATGGAAATAAGTGATTGCCGTACAATAATGATTTAAATTAACTTGATATCGGATGCATGTAGCTTTCAGAATTAAATTTAATTGTTTTGATCTTCAAGATCAAAAGGGAGATGCTTTAAGAAATGTTTTGTGAAACAGAAATTGATTTTAGGAGTTAGATTTTAAATTGCGCAAGTAAAATGGTTGACTTTCTTAACAACTGCAACAGTGTTCGTAATTTTGAGCTTATTTTTTATGTTTGTCCGTTCATTATTCATTCAACAGAATCTTGTGCTTACAATAAAATTCTGTGTTCTTCTTTTGGCTTTCTGAATGACACTTGTTGAATTTTGAATGTAGTTTTACACAAATAGAACGAGTTAAAAATAAACAAAAAAACGTTAATTTCAGGCAATCAGTAAAATCAATTTCCATAATTTGCTGATCACAATTAGCGAGGAAATGATAACTGTGTAATTAACATGATGAGTTTTGCTGTATTTATTTAACCTCGGTGCGTTATCAACCAGAGACAAAGGGCTGTGATGTTCGAAGGCAAATGAGTTTGTTTAGGATATATCTGTTTATAAATAGACCTGAAACAATACACTCGGTGATTTCATCTAATTGGCGCGGGAATAAGTAGTAGACTTATTTATGCAGTCAACTCTATTACATTTTATTAATGGAACTGGAGGAGCACATTTTTTCCATAATTGAGTCAGTTTCCGTGGAAATTGACATTTGTGAAAAAGGATTTAGTGTCTTATATAGAAAATGCAATGAACAAATTATTTGGAATTATCTATAATTGTGTTGCTATAGGTTATAAGTTTTAAATATATCGTAATTCAATTTTATCTTTATATGGTGTGTGGGTCTTCCACCACCTGACTTTTGTCGCATATTTAAAAAAGATGAAATTGATATGAAATTGATATTTATGGAGGAGATTGCATAAAAATATTCCGACCAGGAAAATCTGACCTTTGATGTTTCTTTTGTAATTCCTTCTTAATACGATTTTTTAAAGAAAAAACAAAAATTGATAATTTCAAAGGGAAATTAAATTAGTGATTTTCTTATGAATGTTTGATATTCAAACTTAGAATTCGGTTTCTAAAGATCATTTATGTTAGAAGATCAGCTGTGCGGGAGGTAACATGTTAATCAAGAGTGATAAAATACGAACATGGGGAAAATTTATTGATCCTTGCATTTTTAAGAAATTTGACATTTGGATATGCATATATTTGTATTCTAAATATATATTCTGAGGTGGCGTAATGAGTTCATCCACCCTGCACACGTTATTTTCAATGGATGTTGGACGCCATTTGTTTATCCTAAATCTTCACGTGGAGATGTTGAAAATCATCAACATTATTTGGTGTCGATTTCAAGATTTCAAGATAAAGGTAATGATACTATCTATATAGTTATTGTAAATTTCAAAATTGAGGCTAAACTATTATTGGGACCTCATAATATGCCCTGTGAATGGTACTTTAGGTTCTTGATTAATGGAGTATGCATTAGTATGTGACTATACACTGACAGGGGAGATGCAGAGATTTTCATCCCTTGTCTTCTGTACATCATCGTCAGCATTCCAGAACAATGTCTGTCACACTTCTGGGGAATCCTACGGTTTAGCTTCTTTATTTATGGGACAGATCCTTTAAGTGATATGAACTGTATTGTGTAAGTCTTCAAGATTAGCTTTGAAATACATTTATATGGCTTACTTTAAGAATTATTTTTAGAGAAATGCTTGGTTGGACAAATAAACTTATATGCACATTTGATTAATACAGATAAGTGGGGTCATCTGTTTTTAACAGACCTATGAGATCTTTGGTGCTTTTTATAGAATTTATAGCTTAATCATGTATTTCTATGCCCGGATCAAGGAAAGATTTTTCCTATCTATGCATCTAAAACTTTAACCTTTGATATAACTTTTGAACTTTGTAATATAGACTTTTCATACCTGAAAAAGGTATAGATATAGTCAAGAGGAACATACTTATGCAAAATCAATTTATTTAGACCTGGTCAAAGGTCAAGGTCACAGAGGTCAGAACTTGCCTTTGAGGTAAAAAATTTATTTGGAAAATTCTTTTTGTAAGGGGAGGTAACTTTTCTGGTGGAAAAGATGTTCAGAATTAATTCTTTATATTATAATTAAATGTTATGATCATGATAGAATGTAATTTCCTTCTTTGACATTACTGTTAAGTGATATTGTTGATGGGATCCAATTTTCTTTGATTTCTTGGTTTACTTAAACCAGGAAATTAGGTTCCACCCAAAATGCTTTTTCTCCCTAGAGTTTTAATGCATTGAATTCAAAATCAAAAAGGAGTAGGGGCGGTTAGGGCCTTATTTGGCCTGAAAAATAAATTTGGTTGAATTCGCCGAATTATCTCATTGGAATGTTCTATGGGTATGGCTTTTCAGTAAACAGTAACATTTCTCAAATATTGATGCATGATTATTGAGTTTTTGAGGGTAGAAAAAGGGACAAATTGAGGATTTTGTAGAAAAGTAACAAATTTGACCAATTTTGACTACTTTTTCTGTGTAGGAAATATTGAGCACATGCAAGAACCACAAAAATATTTGTATGAGAGGTTCAATTCATTTGTACAAATCAGCTGGTAAATTATCTAATTGGTTCTTGGATGTGCTCGATATTTCCTGGTAGGAAAACTGTTCGAAAATCTGCCAAATTTGGTACATTTCTATGAAAATGCTCAAAAGTAGCCTTTTCATGACATCAGAACTACACATATTGTGACGTCATTTATTCTAACTTTTGTATTTTTCCTATAAATGGGATCTAAGTTTTAAAAGGAACATGGAAGAAAATCTTGTGGTGCAACTTAAAAATTCCTTCAAATCATGGGCCAAATCAAGCCCTTACCGCACCTTGTCCTTTCAGAACCCATGAAATAGTGATATATAAGAAATCCAACAAATTTGATGTCCACGAAAAAAAAGTACATTCACAGTTACTGCCCTTCAGTTCCAGTTTTCCATTATATTGCAGTTCTGCATTTTAAAGAGGAAATTGGCATTTTAGGAAACAAACAAGATTATTTACATGTTCAGCTCAATTTATCTAACTCTGCATTATATGTCTACATAATGTATCATTCACTGTAAGGTGTTGCTTAAGTGCTCAGAATTGCAAACTGTAAGGTGTTGCTTAAGTGCTCAGAATTGCACATCAAAACAGGAATTGCATGCGTTAGTCACTATTTTTCACCTCAACTTCAAATCTGGGAGTGACACTGGACATTGGGTCTGGTACCATTAGTGAATGATTGTATCGAAATGTTAGCTGGCAATGAAGTTTGCAATTAGTTTAGTTAGCTCTAAGTTATTCAATAACAGTTCATTGCTGTTGTGCATATATTGGAACCAGTCCTCTTACAAGATCCATTGTTTTCTCCCGTCCTGTGAGAATATTTATACGTATGTACTCTAATTTCTATCCAGTTTTCATATTCCCAGAACGGTGGTGAAACATTTGTTCTCCTCTCTAGAGAGGAGAACAAGTTTCGTGACATTTCCCGCCAAATTTATTCGGAATACAATCCTCTGTGTTTTTCGTCCAGTCAATAGAAAACAGTTTCCACAACTTAAAGACGTTTATTATGAAATTTCTCACATCTCGTTAAATAAATTTTCAAATGTTTAAAAGCTCGGCAAGCCTCGCTTTCAAACATTTGCAAAATTTATTTAACTCGATGTGAGAAATTTCATAATCAACTAGTTCTCGTTAAGGAAACTGTATATAATACTGGTTTACATGATAGCATTTAATAAAAGATTGATGAAGTTCAAATTAAAGCAGTTACTGTGTTTTGTATTGATTTGGGAGGACGCTCGGGATTCGGCAGACATACAAATATTGTAATATTACCTCGACGAAGTCCTGTACATATTCTGTATTTAGTAATTGACAATTTCATAGAATTTAATCATTGGATGAAAATGACCATAAAAGTAATTAACACATTTTTACGCTTTTTCGCAGCAGAATGCACTTGATTTTTTTTCTTCTGTATTTTTTGGCAATCATATCTTAACTTGGTATAAAACCAATACCAGGGTAAATAATAAATAATGACAAAATAAATAAGAACATACAGAATAGATATGTTTTTTTGTTTGATTTTGTGTAGTAAATAAACTTTTGTTGACAGATTTCCCGTAAGGAATTGTTTTAGATTTTGTCATTTGACATCAAAGTACTTTATAATTAAATGAACCATTTGATTACGGATTTTTTTTCTTTAGAGACTGGAAAATTAATATTACCTATGAATTTACTAAAAATTACAGTCTGTTAGTTGCCTAATATGGTATTTATTTACTGGTACATGGTCATTTAATTTTACAAGGAGGTCAAGCCCCAATATTCAATCTTATACCATATTGTAATGTGCAACAGGTCTACCGAGCGGTCTATTATGTATCTTAGTTTGTTACCTGATTACACTCAGGAACCCAAAGAGCCAATCGGTATATATTAACGTCTCGATATCAATGCTAATATATACAACAAACAATGTATCTAAGAACAATATTTCTATCTACTTTAAAGTTATATATATAGACAATAACAGTACATTGACTTGACATAAACACAATATAAGGATGAGGCTTAAAAAAGCAGGAAAATGCGAGCCTTTGGCAAGCATTTTCACCATTTTGAGCCGAATCCTTATATAAAGTTTATGTCAAGTTAATGTAATGTTATTGTGTTTATACTGCAACATAAACAAAGCGAAATTTAGGTAAAATATATCGTTAAAAATGATGATTCAAAAAGTGAAGCGGACATTGTTAGCTTGAGATGAATCCATGTTTTTTTGCAACGTCATGGAACAATCTTTACAGAAACACATTGTTGACATCATCGAGAAAGTGTTATACCGTCAGTGACTGTATATCACTTATGTTTATACAGTCAATGTAGTTTACTTACAGAAATAAAGAGGTTGCAGTATATATATATACAAGTTCATAACTAAATGTTCTCTGTCTATATGTACAAATACTTTGTTTGTATGATGGCTATAAGCTCACTGCTTAAAGTCTATAGTCTAAAAAACGAAATGTTTTTAAACCTTTATCAAAAACAATTTATCCCTAACCTATACTACACAACTTTACTACTTATAATTACCAAACTATCTTATAAGAACAAAGCTTATAAGCGCAATGCTTATAAACCTTTGTCTTATTTATTCACTCTCTATGTTCTATATTACTGTATCCCTATGTATATATCTATGTGTTATGCTGCCTTAATATCTATAATCTCAATGGTTGTAGACTTAATTTATCTTTTATCCCTATCTTCAGCTGTATGTGTCTATAGTCTCTATGACTATAGACCTAGTTTATAAGCCCAATGCTTATAAACCCTTGTCCTGTATCGACTTTTTGTCTCGCCCGCGACGAAAGTCGCGAAAGCGAGACATAGGCGTGCAAAGTATGACGGCGACGGCGGCGTAAACTCAAGTTTTAATACAGAAGCCATTGATGTAGGAACTTTATATTTGGTCCATATGTAGCTTACGGCGAACCCTATCTGTCGGACCCAAAATCATGTGACCTTGACCTATATTTCGCGGTCCAGTGACCAGGTTAAGTTTTTTTGCTTAAGTCCATTTCTCAATAACTAGAAGCTAGAAGTCAATGATATTTGGTATATAGCTTGGTCTTGGTTAGTACATGTCCGTCTGCCATATGGCTTTTGACCTTGACCTCATTTTCACGGTCCAGTGACCAGGTTAAGTTTTTTTGCTTAAGTCTGTTTCTCAATAACTACAAGCCATAGGTCAATGATATTTGGTATATAGCTTGGTCTTGGTTAGTACATGTCCGTCTGCCATATGGCTTTTGACCTTGACCTCAATTTCATGGTCTAGTGAACAAAGTTGAGTGTTTCTGATTAGAATAGTTTCTTATTTACTGTAAGTGGAATGGTAATAATATTTGGCTTGTAGGTTGCTCTTGAGTAGTGCATGACTGTTTTAGCGACAAGCAGGGACGGGCGAGACATCTATTAGGGTCCACTCTTGTTTTTTTACTCCAACACATTACTTGTATTCACTAGTCTGAGAGGCTGCGACAAGTCAACAATATCAGACTTTGGAATATCTAGTCCTGTGCAGAGCTTCATTTGTCGACCTTTATACTTACTTACTCTCATGGAGAAGTAGTGGTCTTCCTTCAACAAGTCCGACTCCGACTGAACAAATCTCGGCTATTTATACTAAATACAACACATAGACTCGTCCACATGGACGTTCCTATTTCTTAACATTTTCGAACTAACCTAAAGGGGTAACAAGATATATGCCTACGTGACCACCGGCACATAGCCCTTATAATTTAATTTCTACCTGTCAATCAAAGTGCAATAAACATCGTTACATTGCCGTTATCTAAATCTATAAAGAATTCTATTGTAATTTAAACCATGTACCCAAAATCATCACAATATTAAGTCAGTTAAGCAAACTGTGTAATATTTGTGTAGCCTGCAATAGACACATATAGTATATCTGTCATCTTGTAGCATTGTCCTGTGTTGTCAGTTTTTTAATCTGCAACTCCTTCAAAATTGTCAGTAAGATTCCCACTGAACTTTCAGGTTATGTTCTTGAATGGTCAAGTTGTGCGTTTTGTACACAAAATTATGATTTAGCTGTTTTTAGGGGTTTTACAACCCCAAAATTGCTCACTAAGTTAATCATGTTTGTTGATCAGCATCTTTCAGAACTGTAATTCAGATTCCAATCAAACTTGTAGGTATGTTATTCAACTGATCCAACTGTGCACCAAGTACTTTGATTTTACAGACCAATTATCCAGTAATCAGAGAAAACTAAAGAATTGGGAATTTAGCTTCATGCTTTGCCTGATTGGTGTCGCTGCAGTACTATTGGGTAGTTTGTAGTAAACTGGCCATTTCAGGCATATTCAAAATTGTTTCTTGTATGTGATTTTCCTGGTATTTAAACATCTCAAAAGTGCAGTTGTGATACTAAAAAGGGACAAGTATGGAAGATGGGTTCCATTGCACGACTCGAGCATATTTACACTTCAAAATGGCTGCCAAGTGGCCCTGTGTTATACTTTAGCAAATATATCCCCAGGGACTAGCCAGTAAATATATCACCAGGAACTAGTCCAGGGCAGTATATATTTTCTGTAATACTCCACTGTAACATTTTGTGACGTACTGACAAAAAGACAGTGCTTCTTCACAGAAGTTATGCAGGCGACACAATATAGAGAAAACTTGTACAGTCAATTATCCATGACTTCAACATCCAAAAGACTGATGAAAACATTTCAAGCATGATGGGTGTTCAAGGTATAGGGCCAGGAAGTCTCCTACAATTTTGGAACTTCTGGGACCAAACACTGTACCCGGAAGTTACATTTAAAACAAAGATATATGACGTTTCAAACAAAAATTTGAACGTCATAATCCTCAGACGTCATGTTTCAGCGGGAAACGTTTTCGAATTGAGGGTTTATCATGGATTCTCGTGAGTCACATGACGAGACTTACAGACCCTATAGAGATCAAACTAAATTTAAACTTTTATAAAAAAAAAAGGGTGTAAGACATCCATGGTCTTAAAGCTATTGCAGTTTTAGCCCATCAGTGTAAATTATACAGATATTTTTATGCCCCCTCCGTTAGGCGATAGGGACATTAAGTTTTACCCTTGTCCATACGTCTGTCTGTAAGTATGTCCGAAATTTTCATCAAGGATTTCTCAGGAATGATTTGAAATTTGGTATGCAGCTTTTGTATGATGAGTTGTACCGTGTCTCCCCTTTTCAAGTCCCTCACTCATCTACTTCCTATTTGCCTATATATCTGTATGGCAGGGGCATCATTGTTCCATGGACACATTTTTCATTGTTGGGGTAGGAATCATGAAAATATTTCTGTACTGTAATTGGCAAATTAGAGAAAACAGAATGTCCAAGAATTACAAGCCTCAGCGTCGTTTGTTCCATACAGCGTATTTTGTATAGATCGCAGGTGTTGTAGTGCCTTATCATCAGCTGTTATAATTGATTAAGAAAATGACAAGATAAAAACATCACCTTATTATATCTGATACTGTCTACTGATAACTGTTATATCGTATCAGACTTTATATGGCTTCTTTTGTCTGTCACTGTCCTTTTGTATGATGATAAAGAAATGAATCGAGACATGTTTGAACTGTACACTTTAAGCGCTAAATGTTTTGTTTTGCATAGATTTTGAATTAAGGACTATAAATATAAAGTACCCTTAACACATGTCTAATGGTAGTATGTCTTGTTATACAGGACTTTCCAGATAGGAGCTTTTTTATGTTTTATGACATAAACAGGAGGGAGAACTGGTACAAGACTGCATTCCTGTCGGGTTCACACATTGCTCATTATTGGGATTACCCTCTATCCGGGCAGCTTTAACATAAAAATAGAATCATATTGGTTAACCCGAAAGTTTAGTATAGTTGGTAACAATGAAATCTGCAGATGCCACAAGCAGACATGTCCAATTTTGAAAATCGCTTTCAAAGCCTAAAACATGACTGCATGAGTGTCTCATGTTTTGTTGGTATTTCTTATGGCATTAGGATAGATGAAAGCATGACAGCCTCAAATAATAATTAAAGCTTGTCAAAAGGACCAGTTGGTAATTCTTATATGCAGTGTTGCTAAATTCAGTCTTATCCTGTAGATCTGGTATGGAGTAAGTTGAAATTCAGCCTTATCCTGTAGATCTGGTATGGAGTAAGTTGAAATTCAGCCTTATCCTGTAGATCTGGTATGGAGAAAGTTGAAATTCAGCCTTATCCTGTAGATCTGGTATGGAGTAAGTTGAAATTCAGCCTTATCCTGTAGATCTGGTATGGAGTAAGTTGAAATTCAGCCTTATCCTGTAGATATGGTATGGAGAAAGTTGAAATCTCATGTGTTTTTTTAAATTTTACGAATGATTAGAGATTTGGTGACATGTCAGCAGGGACGGTAATTAGTTATTTGTGACCATTAAATTGACAATTGATGTCATGAAATTCTAAAATATAATACAATTATATCTCCGTTCTACATGTTCTAATTCAATTGAGCTAGATGTAGCTTTCAATCACAGCACCCCAACACTGGACAAAAAATCAGATTTCTTCCCTTCTCCCATTAAACATGACACATTTTCAAAGCTTCACAGCTGCTAAAATTCACAAGAATAAAAAATGTAGATTTCTTTCTACAAAATAATGTATTAGTGTCAGTTCCATATTGGTGTTTACATTGTGTCAAATTTATACAACCGAGTCTGACTTCCGACCATATTGATTTGTCACCTGAAAGTCAATTAAGACAATCACATTTCCATAACACTAGTTATACCTGTATTGTAATTAGTGTTTCGATCACAATAAAGAAATATTGATAATGGGGCAGATAATAGTTATGGCTTGATGGTCAAACCCAATTTGACCTTTTCAAATATTTATATATTACAATGTAATGAATGTATGGATGAATTACAGGAATTAATTTTATTGCAACATTATGTAACAAGAATAAGTTATGGACACAGCTTTTTTGTTTCCAGCCAAGAACACTGTGATGTTGGAACTTTGTAATGATCGCACTCCTTCGCACTTTTCAGATTTTACTTTGCTTTTGTTCAAATTGCTATAGTCAATATATAATTGTACTACCATTTTGATTCATGAGATTTTATAGGAGTTATGGGCCTTTGAATATTACCATTGTCAGATTTTGTAGGAGTTATGGGACTTTGACTAGTGACTAGATCCACAATCTTACACTTTTGGCAGATCTTGTGGACACTTCTCAGAAACCCTATTTCAGTATTTTATCTAAACATAACAGCATTTTTGCTTTTGCTTCCTGCATATTTACATGTAACCAAGCCTTTTTTTGCATAAAGACATAAATGCCAGTAGAGAATGTTCTAAAGAGAACAGAAAAAAACTTGTCAACAATAATTAAAACTGTTTCCAGTTAAACATATTATTAGTGATATATGAAACACTTATTTAAGGTAATAATTCATCATCAGTTTTCACATTTCAATCCCTAAATAGAAAAAAGATTAATTTGTAAATTTCTGTCAGCCTTGAAATTGATTTCCTGCAGCAAAGCAAGGTTATATAGCTGTTATACAGATTGGAAAATATGAGACAACCTGTTTCTGTGACAGACACAGATAAAGAAAATGAATCTTAGAAATCTATCTTATTTTTTCTGAAACCAATTTTGTCTGATTTGAAATGAATCATGATGAAAAAACAATAACGTGTAGACATCAAAAAATTCTTTTTTAAATTTATGTTTCTTGATTAATGTTTCGGGATTTGTTTTTGTCTCGCCTGTGAAGAATGCGAGACATAGCGACCATAAATTCCGCCGGCGTCGTAAACTTTGGGTTAATCCTAATGTTAAACTTTTTTTGAACTTCAATAACTTTCTTAAATCATGTCCAATATCAATGAAATTTTGGCACAATATTCAGTACAACTTCATTATTGTATCCCAAGTTCATTTTTGGAAAAAAAAATAATTCCGATTTTTCTGTATTTTGCCATTATTTGGACTTTGGTTTTTTTTTTTTGATAATTTTTTTTTTTTATTGTACCATATCTCAGCACCTACATGCCTTAGACAGATGATAATTGGTAAGTGGTTACATTTTTTGTAGTAACCAACATCTATATCAGAATTAGGTCACCTTGACCTATATTTTCCGCAACAATGAATTTGACTAAATTTTCATGGCAGGTCCATATATCAACAATGGTAAAAATAAATTGGGATAAAGGAATTTAATTTTGATATAGAATTGTTGGATATAGTCTATAGATGCACAATAAGCTTTTGGAATTTCCTGAAAATGTCAAAGACTAGCAATTTTTGAAATTTTTGCATACAATCAAATATTTTAGCCATTTTTCTTATAAAAACCAAATTAAAAATAAAATATGGTTCCAATTTTGGTGAATTTCCTGAAACTCCAAAAGACCAGCAATTTTTGGAAATTCTTGTCAGCAATCATTATTTTTGGATGAATTTTATTGAAAGCAAATATTTTCAAGTATTAATAGATTTCAAAATTTTTATTCCAAAATTGGTAAATTTTCTGAAACTCTCAAAGACAAGTTGTTGCTTTGAGTTCAACTCAGTAACCACAACTTAATGTAGGCCAAATAATAATGACAGTGGAGTGAGCAGGCAAGACACTAGGTTCCATGGAACCTTTACAAATTATTTACTGGGTGCTGGGATTAGCATTTCTCTTCACTGCGACCTTTCAGTGGTGGTTGCTGTTGAGTTGCTACCAAACACCATCGCTATGCAAGGGTAGGCTTGGTGCCCCAAAAAACAGGTTTAAGTGTTACCCACCAGTCCTTTTGAAATGCCTGTGCCAAGCCAGGACCATTGCCGTTGACAGTTTTTTCACTGGTTTGTAAAGCTGCTTTGTGTGTCTGTTTGCCTTTTGTATTTTGGCTCTAGACAATTCTGTTTGGTAATTTTGTTATATATAACTCCCCTTTCGTACACAATGAGGGAAAAATTGGTTGAAGTGGAAAAATATTGTTATATATAACTCCCCTTTCGTACACAGTGAGGGAAAAATTGGTTGAAGTGGAAAAATAAAGGAGAAAAATTAAAGATCATTAGGTGATTGCTTTGTATTTATTTACATGTTATGATTTTCTGGAAATGTAAACCAGAAAAATTTGACAATTTTCATACTCAGGCTGAAGTATACTGTGATGGCGGTGACCTTCCATCTATCTTTCTGCCCATCTGAAACACTTTGGTCTTTGGAGCAGAACTTTATAACATCTTATTCGTAATGGATTTGAATGAATCTTGCACAGTTGAAAGAATCAGAGGACAGGAAGGGGAGGGGGGGTCAGTATTTTAAAGTTCAAACACACATAAAGAAATTTGGCCAAAAATTGGTTTTTGGGGACATAATATCAGAATGCCATTATGGAATTGAATGATACTTGCATTAATGAAAGTTACAGATAAGTTGAGGAAGATTGAAACACTGTCTGGAAAATTTGGTATAATAATCATTAATAACATATCATAAATTTAGTGCACCATGGATTTGACATATACTTTCATTATGAAAGCTAAATGTCAATTTTAAGCACATAGTTGATTATTATTTTCATTCATACATTAGAACCCCCTAAAGAGAGACACCACGATTTTTCAATAGCAATTTGATTCTGTTTTATTGATTTGACCAAGATTGTGGTTTAAAATTACCTGAGGTTATATATACATGATATTTACAAATTATAGCTTGGAATATGATTCTAAGATGAAATATTATTATTTTGTATGGGAAATGGATCAGTTTTGTTCCTGCTTAGGAAATATACATTGTTTTGATATATTTTACTGTGTTTATCACAATTCAAAATGCCAATATTAGCGTTATATTAAATTAGCAATATTAACGAAGTGTTACAAATTTACCTGTTAATTGACCCAGCAAATGGATAAGTACTTTGATTGTGTATCTGGATTAGTTGATCTGCCAGACTTTGGGAAATTTTGAAATGTGTCATGCAGTTCAGAGAGAGTTCTGAGTTACAAAAATGGTGAATTTACAAATCTAAAAATCATTTGTTTACAAATTGGATTTTTCTAAGAACTAATATATTTATGATAGCATAAGTGCTAAAAGTGAAGATCACTAATTTCATTGACACATGCTAAATGTTGATAAACTTCTTTGATTTGTTGAATAATTATATTATACTTGCTAACAGAGAAGACATAAGTTTTCATAATCATTCTTAAATCAACAACAATTGGAAATGTAAACGTTTTTGACATGCAGTTACAAAATATCTGAACTTGATTTTCTAAATTCAATTAGATTCAATTTTTCAGATGAGGGTTAAATTTTTTGTTTATATGTTTTCTGAGAATGCATCGAAGTTCTTTAGTACATTAGATTCAAAGAGAACTTTTGGTAAAAAACAAAACAAATATCTTTATTTTTAGATAATTGAAATAATCTTCAATATTATGTGATATTCATATTTAGTTGTAAAAAAAAAGCAAAATTTATTGTTTTGATAAATTATAAATTATAAATATTTTTACTTTCATTGGAAAGCAAATTGCATCTTATGTTTATGTCTGTAATCAAAATGAGAAAATGAATATTTTAATCTATTAATAGAGAACCCTCACTGAACATATTGTTTTAAGACATGAAAATGTTTTTTGTACATCTGTTTTATGGAATTACATAATGTTGATTGCAGGCTTAATGAATGACAGATGCAGAGAATCTTTAATTTCAACTAGTTACATAATTTTCAATCTTATTTTCCACACCTGGTGGTGTGTTGAAATTAAATTTTAATAATTCATATCTTCTACAAAAGGAAATTGAGACAAAATTAGACGATTGATATAAGTTTTTTTTTTTAAAGTTTATAGATATAAATTAGCAAAAGGAAATTAAGAAAATAATGATAATGATAATCAAAAAATTAAACAAAAAGTTTAATGAATGGTATGTGAAAATTTGTAATTATCCAAATTGAAATGTTACCTGTGCAGTTTTGTTGCACAATTCAAAATGCAATTAGTTTCAGTTTCAATTTCAAAGAGATGCTGCAGTGAAGTTATTAATCTCTGGATATGTAATTATATCAACAACATCGTGAGTCATGTTTATTACACAACAAATTAACATGGAAACTTAATTAGATATAAAAAAAATGGTTTTGTTGGTAATAAACTTTTCCAGAAGTTGTTTATCGCAGCTCTCAGAGAAAATCTCTTTTATGACATCAACAAATTAGACACCTCTTTCCAAATAAACATTGAGCAGGTGCCATCATGAAAGTAGATGAAATATCATCATATAGACTATATGATCTTTGCTACTGTGAAGCATAGATCATTTTTATGTTGGAGATGCAAGTATTGGAAGAGTCAGCGACAAAAAATATGTGATTTTTACGGTTATTACATCATTATCAATTACTGTCATGTGACCTAACAATAATTGAAATAATTGTGATTTATTTGTTTTTTTTCATCGAGACCGGAAATAAATTAATTCGGAAAAACATAATTTGTATCTACAATTTCAAATTTCTGTGGAGTAAAGAGGATTCTGATTGGCTGATTAAAATCATGTTCAAATTTTAAATTTAGTGTTCAACAATTTAGAATATTGCTTCAAGTGGAATGATATAATTTGAACAATTAGTGATGAATTATGTGCACATATCGAAATCAGTGCTAAACTGTGATAAATAAATATGATTGAACTTCAAAATATTTCTTACTAACATATTACGTTATGACTCTTTTAGGTTGAATCAGTCTTTTTTTGTAAAAATAAATAGACAATATACGTGTCTGCGATTGATTTTCATATTAGAAGAAATTGATATCTTTGAATTCTTGAAATTAAGAACAAAACGATAATTAGAAGATAATGGATTACTTGTAATGCTGAGAGAATATCTTTGTTTTGTTTGAACCACAGAAGTTGATTGTGGTATATTTTGTACTAGAAGACACCTGCATTACATAATGTTGGTGAAACATTGAAATTGAAAATCAAAAGCAATGTAGGTTTATCTATAACTTGTTTACCAAGAAGTGCCTTATATCTGAAGATGTGCACGTGAAGATATGATAACAGGATTTGAAAATTACAGGGACTGAGTCAGTAAATTATAGACATGCATAATTTCCACAAAAAATCTAATTTGCATACAGATTTCTGGACAACTCTTTTTGTCAGATCTGATCTTTGCCTGGAAAGGAAAATTTTACTGTCATAAGCTAATGCAGAAAAAAGACATTTATGCTTGTAGTATTATATGCATGAAAGTGTATAACAATATTTATCATAGTGCATTTGTGACAAAGGGATCAAGAAATATCTAGGTGTGTTTGAATTTTGGAAATATGGGAAATAACTTGTGTACATGTGCTGTGCCACCGACCCAACAAGCAGGAGATAATGTCCCATATATACCATATGCTATCAAGCAAGTGAGTAAATTTTGTTTGTGGTCAGGATTGAAAACAATTGTATGCAATGCTAATTCATTTGTAGATTTGGAAAAAAGCTGAATACACATCTTTATCGGTAATTTGTATGAATTTCCTTTGATCACTTGAGGCAAATATTTTCAGTATTTGCTACTGTCCGAATACGAAAAAATATTGGCAAAAAGTAATTTAAGCCACGCCTACCTTGTCAATCAGCGCATCAATGTAAACAAAGAAATATACATCTACAAAAACCGGAAAGGATCACAAATTCTTTTACTAATCAATAGTCAGTTTCATGATTTCTTCAAAATTGTTTTTTTATGTTTCAAAATTTTTTGTATCAAATGATTTCATTAATTACCGATAAAAAGAATAATAGAAGTTTTGTTTCGGATACTTCAAATATTGTCTCCAATAATAGACTCGCCCACAAAGTGGACTCATCCATTATGTGGACAATGTTTTTTGTATCCGACTCAAAACTTCCATTATTCTATATGTATTGCCTCATGAACTCAGTGGTTACACAATTCATTTCTCTGCATTACTTAGCTTCTTTTAAGGGTTGGGATCTAGACATGGTGCTTTTAGGGTTATTGTTTTGTATAACTTGTATAAGGCTTGACTGTACTGTTGTCCTTCTTGAACTTAATTTGGAAATATTTGTCTCTGGAAAAAAAAGGAACTAATACAAAAATAATAAAATAAGTAAATAAAATAAAATGACAATTGAGAAGATGAGCTATTTTGCCAAGTGTACTCCCAATTTATCCTGCTGATATTATAGAACAACAAGAACACTTGCAATGCATGCACAACTCGTTGCAAGAAAGCAGTATCTCAAATTTCAAATGAATCCCTCCAGGCATGACCTGAGTTTGTGACGATAAATGTTGAAAGAAATGAAGGGCACNTGACACACAGCAAAACCCCGATGACAATTTTCAAAAGTTTGGCAGGCATGATAGTGGTAATTACTTTGATTATGAAGACAAATTATATCTGATTCCTTTCAAAAGAGGCTAAAATTCTACTAGAAAGGGGAAATTTTGTACAAAGATGCAAATGTTTGGTTTGTTTGTGATTCTGTCAAGGTTAGAACGTCCTTTAAATTAGCACATCTCAAGGGTGAAAACAACACTATAAGGATTGTCTCTGGACAACCAAACAAATATTCACAGCCAATGCAGATGGTTTGGGGAAAAACAAAGTGAAAATGGATTGTCTAGGTCTGGCACCTTTCTGTAGAGTAAGCTGTCATTGGTTGGACTTTACTGTTGCTCTCTTTAGTGCTAATGTTGCTAAAGTGTCTTTCAATCATAATAGAACAACGCAACAAAAAATTGTTCTCTGTTATGCTCTACTCATTACAAGAAACAGCAAACCAAATTTCAAATGAATCTCTTTAGATAGCACTGAGAATTTTGAGACTAAAAATATCAGATGGAATGATGGACACACGAACAAGTGCATTACAGTATTTCCCTGCTCTATTTGAGTGGGGACATCATGAAGAGACCAATATCTTTGGTAAATAAAATTTACAACAAAAGTCAGAATCATATTAAATGGAGAGAATCAGTAAAGAAAGAGGTTAACCTTTAAAAAGGAGGAAATTATATATAAAATTGCAATAATGCTTTGTTTGTTTCTGATTCTGTTCAGGTCAGAATGTCTTGGAATTAAGGCCATGAAAAAAAAATTATTGGTGCTCAGGCCCTCCCTCATCTAGTTGGAGGCTTGAAAAAAGCCCCTCATTGACCCTATTTTTTGCCATTTCAATAATTAAAATAAAAATAAAAAATCACCTCCCTCACTAAATTTTTGGTAGTTTTTACAATGTAAAAAGCTGCCTCATCTATTTTTTGCCAAATAAAAAGATAAAAAAAAATCACCTCCCTCCCTCATCTGTTTCAATGGAAAATGGCCTGAGAACCAATTAATTAATTTTGTGTGGCCTAACACATCTTAAAGTCAAGGTTAACTTCTCCAGATGAAAAACAACAAAATGAGGATTGTCACAAGCTAAACAAACAAGAATTCTCAGCCATTGCAGATGGTTTTGGAAAAAAACAAAAATAATTGATTGTCAGAGGTGTGGAAATCGATTGTCTGGGTGTGGTACCCTTCTGTAGAGTTAGTTGTCATTGCTTCATCTTTACTGTTGCCCTTTTGCTAAAATTGCAATTCTCATCAAAGGAAAAAGATCTAATACAAAAAAAAAATAAATAAATGATATTGAAGTTTTATTGTCTGCCAAGCATACCCCATTCAAGTCCTGTTGAAATTATAGAGCAACAAAAACACTGCATAACTCATCACAAGAAAGCAGCGAACGAAATTTAAAATGAATCAAATGAAGTTTCAAATTCAAGTAATATGCTTATACCCCATTCGTGTCCTATTGAAATTATGGAGCAAAAAAAAAAAACCACTGCACAACTCATGATAAGAAAGCAACAAGCCAAATTTCAAATGAATCCCTTTAAGTTTTATGATAATCTTTATTATACATGCAAATTTGACCCATAAATGGTCAAGCAGTCATTTATTTACAAAAACATGTACATGTAAAAACTTTAATCCCAGTGTGTTGTATTGTATATTTATTTCACACTGAAAAACAAATAAGACTGCATCTTCAGTTGAAATCAGGTAGCAATAGGGATTAATCTGAAAGCAGAATTGGCCCTTTTTAAATAGATGGGATGGCGTGTCAAGCATAATATATACTTAAGACACTGATGTAGAAATCCATGATGAACTGGGAAAAGAGAAAGATTGTTTATTGGTCTTTGTATAATGTTTTCAGTAAAATCTTGAAAAAATGGTGGAATTTCAGGAAAGGCCCCCCCCCCCATTGCGAACCCTTTAAATTTCACCTTTGAATGCTGTATTGTACCTCAAGGTCAAGTTTAGCAATCAGAAATATTCATTAGAAAGCTTATAATTATTTGTCTACAAATTTGTTTTGTTTATGAAGATGAAGTATGTTTAATCCATTTACACTATATCCCAGTGGAGTTGCTGGGTTTTTGATCGGATGAAACATTAAGTAAATTGCTGCAATTTAACCATGAGTGGTGGTAATCATCATATCATGTACTCTATAGAGATATTGAATTGTGAATAAGCAGTTAAAAAGGTGAAACAAATTGGAAAAAAATGTGATTTTCTGATAGACTTTAAAGTGGGTAGAGAGATTTACTGCTAGAAGAGACTATATGTTTGTAGAGTGATTTAATTTGACTACTATTTTACACATAACTTCTATATTTCATCAAAAAGTAAATTTAACACTTTTTTTTTTACCAATGGAGCAACCATTTTAGCAACCAGTCAAATGTTTGCTCCGTAAATCTTAATTTTTTGTGCAAACGCTGAGTGAGCTAAAATAGGAGACCAGCTTTAATACTCCTTTAAAAATGTACGTTTTATATATTAGTGGATATTTTTTATCACTGATATGTTTGTCTGTGAGGTCAAACAGAACATGGATAAGAGTGTGCTCTTATTTTAAAAACCCTGTCTGCCAGTCTTTGTATTGGTATGTCAGCATTTCAAGTGTCTGACAGATAGCTAGATGCTTTAAATCATTTGATCAGAAATGCCAACAATTAGGTCTGTCTGTCTGTCATTCTGTCAGAACTGTAATGTCAGCATTGCAAGTCTTAGGGCTTGCCAACAATAAGGTCTGTCCATCTGACTGTACTGGTATGTCAGCATTGCAAGTGTCTGACAGACAGATGCAATTAACTTGCTAGGGCATGCCAACATCTAGTTCTGTCTATCAGTATTAAGTATGTCAACCTTGAATGTATAATTTTCTAGGGCATGTTAGCATTTGGTTCTGTCTGTGTGTCTCTGTATTAGCATGTTAGCATTGCAGGTTTCTGACAGACAGATGCCCTCAAGGGCTCGCTAGGGCTTGCCAACAATTAGGTCTGTCCTGACTGTCCATCTATCTGTAGTCGTATGTTAGCATTGCAAGTGTCTGACGGACAGACGTCTTTTAGTTTAATTTGCTAGGGTATGTCAACATCTAGTTCTCTTTGTCTGTCTGTCTGTCTTACCATGTCAGCATTACATTGTCTGACAGAATCCTTTATTAAACTTCACTAAGTCATTGCCAACAAGTAGTTCTAAACTGGATTTAAATGAAATACCGAAGCAAGAACATGGAGAGCGGAAAATCCAAAATCACGGCAATTCATAGCAACAGGAATTGAGACAGTATGAATATATTTCTGACTTCAGATCATTTTAATTCATTGATTTTACAAACCACTGCTATTAAAATTTAAAACAATGAAAATTTTCAAAGGACGATTATAATTTTTGCATCATTACCTCTAAGAAATTAAAAGTAATAAAATCTTTACTATCAACTCTAGATGGAAGTTGATAATTTCCGCAATCTTACAAGAGGCTTTATTGATCAGACAAAGTGCAGTGGTCTGTTATAAAGACTATTTAATTATTAATTAAGTCTGATTATTTGAAATGATTTCATTTCATCAACTAATGAAATTGTCTTGGTTGTTAATTATAGAATATGTAATAGTCCTTGGTCTAGAAAATTACAAGCTGATGTACTATAGTCATAAATGTATTAAGCTCGAGCACATAACGCACAATTTTGTTTGGAAATTTTTTAGTACTGTATTATAGCCGAATTGTGAGTTTGATAGTTGTTCTTTGCCCTGAATGATACCTACCACTTTGGGGTAACACACTTAAGCCTAACTTGATATGTTTTCTTCTGAACATTTACTACCAAAATGTTCTCTATAACAGTACTATATATTAGTATAGCAGAATACAAATCCCATTTAAGAAATACCCAATTCCCTCAAATCCAGCCTTCAAAAAAAAAAACAAAAACAATATAAAACAAAAAAAAAAAACAAAAAACAAAAAAAAGAAGTCACAGTATCAATGACAAAAAAGGACGCAGTTCCACTACAAGGCTATATATTTTTCATATTTTGCCTACTTTTGTCTAAATTCTTCGACAAAATAAATAATACCTTAATAGAGGGTTCATAGGACCCCTTTCCCTATCTTGCAATGACTGGTTGGTAAACCCCAATCCAAAACTCCTAAATTGGAACTTACAGAAATGTTTGTTTAGTTTGTACGCTGACAGATACATCTAGGTATATTTATAAAAGGAGGGGGGTAGAAGGAATTGACATGATGTTTTGGTGATTTGCTAGCTTAACAGGTTTATATTGAGCAAATATATTTTGTTAACTGATTCCTTTGATTTTTAACAGAAACCCAAATTTTCTTCATTCCAAAGCTAGAATGTAAGTTGAAAATCTTTTATTAATGTAAGACATATCTGTTAAAAAAAAAGACTAGTATTAATCTCATATTCATACATCGAGATAGAAAATGCTAATATTATGATTTTTTTCTGGTGGAAAATGAATACAAAATACCCAAGTGTCAAATAAATTCTTAAGAATCTAGAGGAAATATTTGTATTTTATACTGAAAGTTTTCCCTTGTTGTAGTTTTACTTTCCTCATAGGATGGGAAGAAATTAAATCGACATATAAAGCACTGTGTGCAGTGTTATAGAGCTATCAGAACAATAAAGTAAGCTTTATAAAATGCCCTGTATGTTAATGAAACTACAAATATGACTTAAAACAACTTCATTCAATGCAAATAATAAGTTATTGTCCCTTGTCTATGACCTTAACGGTCTACTTGTTCCTATTGTGTAACCAATTTAGCAATTTCATTTACCTATAGATGTTATAAAGTTGTTCAAGAGCAATACTAACAGACCAACATATATTGTAAAAAATTTTTGGAGACTTGCTATTGTTAACTATTCTAAACAATGATGGTCCTTTTGAATTTTCCAACAATTCTATTGTATATCAATCTGTAATGGCCTGGGGAGGTTTTACCTTGGAAACTTACCTTTACATGTAATATAACAAAGAGAAATTAACTCAATTATAAGATTTCCTTTTATGAAAAAAAAAAAATAAAATCCCTCTCTACATTATGCATATAGCAATATTTATTCTTATAATGGTGTTATTTTTAAATAAATTCATTTAGTACCTTCTTTTTCAGTGACTATATAAACTCTTTTATATAGTTCCTATTTTCATCAACAGATCAAGGTAAAACCTCCCCAGGCCATTACAGATTGATATACAATAGAATTGTTGGAAAATTCAAAAGGACCATCATTGTTTAGATTAGTTAACAATAGCAAGTCTCCAAAAATTTTTTACAATATATGTTGGTCTGTTAGTATTGCTCTTGAACAACTTTATAGCATCTATAGGTAAATGAAATTGCTAAATTGGTTACACAATAGGAACAAGTAGACCGTTAAGGTCATAGACAAGAGACAATAATTGAGAGGTTTGTTTAGGGTATATTGGGATATGGGATATTTACAACAGTACTGGGATATGAGATATTTTGACTATGAAAAACAGGATATTCCAATTATTAATGGGATATCTTCAATTTTCAAAGGGATATTTTAGTCCAAACTTCATGGGATAACGGATATTTGGAGTTTGTGACCCCCCTCCCCCTAATCAAGCCTCAATTGATCTTGCACCAATGCATTGAAGAAATTGTTGGAAGCTTCATTGTACAATTTTGAGAATTCTGTTGAAAATTAATATTCAGATTATTATGTAGTAGGAAAAATATGACTGAAAATGATTGGTTGCCATTGGAAACAGTCATGTCAACGAAGTTACATCAACATTGTTGAACTGTACATATGAATTGATACTGGTCAATATCCATTATAAGGGGATGACTTTTTTTAAAGGAGTTTGCCTCGATCTTTCAATCCCATTTTCAGTTATAAAGATATTTTGAGTATTCTAACTTTTTGACCAATCAGCTGCAAGCAGTTCGTTGTCTCTTAGTGATAAATGTATTTCCTAAGCACAATAATTAAGTACTTGAAACATCAATTTATAAGATAATCTTGATCAATTTTTAAGAAATGTCTTGTTCATAAAAGACGATTTCTGTTGTCAACGGATTAGGGATTTTGTTATCAGTATCGGGTATAAAGTGCATTTAACTTTTAAGATAATATAGCTCACTAGAATACTACTAATGGAAGATTGTAAAAGAGGTTTCTGCGATTGTGTTTGAATGACAGGTACTTAGGTATTTTAAGGGAATATCATAATAAAAAAGTTTCTATGAGAAACAATCAATTCTTCTAATGAAAATGGCACGTGGTAGAACTTTTAGATAGTTTTTACTGGCAGGTACTTATGACTAAAATTTTAATGTGAATTAAGCTTTTTATCTTTGTTTTTTTTAAGGGAATATCACAATAAGATAAATTCCAATGAGAAACAATTGCAATTGATGCTTCATGATAATGGCACGAGCAGAACTAGTTAATTTCTATTTCGTTTGAATTGCATGTATAAATTTGCTTCAGAGTTTGGAAAAAAAAAAAAAGATAACTGTTTGCCTTGTGTTAAAGCAAATTTTCACTTCTGGTCACTTTTCCAAACACATGGGCTGTTATTTTGGATTGACCAGCTGTCAACTAGATGACTGCATGAAGTTGAATTTTGACTTCTTATATTCAGAATTTTTAGAAATACACAATCGTGAGTCAAAATTGATGAATTGTATTCTATGTCTCATCTGCTCAGATATGAGGAAATTAAAATTTATATGAGGGTTACATATATTTGTCTAAAATCATTAGAAATACAGTTGAACTTTAATGGCTTGGACACACAAGGGAACGTTGAAAACAGTTCGAGCCAACAGGGTTTTTGAGATATCGAGGTCAAACTTTGTTTAAACTTGAACGAAGGGACCACATAACAGGGATGAAAGTTTTTCGCGGATCCACGGATTTCCGCTTTTTAGCTCACCTGGCCACAGGCCATGTGAGCTTTTGTCATCACTTGGCGTCCGTCGTCCGTCGTCCGTCCGTCGTCCGTCCGTCGTCCGTTAACTTTTCACATTTTAATCTTCTCCTCTGAAACCANTCTCATATTCATACATCGAGATAGAAAATGCTAATATTATGATTTTTTTCTGGTGGAAAATGAATACAAAATACCCAAGTGTCAAATAAATTCTTAAGAATCTAGAGGAAATATTTGTATTTTATACTAAAAGTTCCCAGTGTTGTAGTTTTACTTTCCTCATGGGACGGGATGAAATTAAATCGACATATAAGGCACTATGTGCAGTGTTATGGAGCTATCAGAGCAATAAAGTAAGCTTTATAAAAATCCTTGTATGTTAATGAAACTACGAATTTGACTTAAAACAACTTCATTCAATGCAAATAATAAGTTAATTGAGAGGTTTGTTTAGGGTATATTGGGATACGGGATAGTTACAACTTTTGCTAATGGGATATGGGATATTTGATACAAAAAGTACTGGGATATGGGATATTTTGACTATGAAAAACAGGATATTCCAATTATTAATGGGATATCTTCAATTTTCAAAGGGATATTTTAGTCCAAACTTCATGGGATAACGGATATTTGGAGTTTGTGACCCCCCTCCCCCTAATCAAGCCTCAATTGATCTTGCACCAATGCATTGAAGAAATTGTTGGAAGCTTCATTTTACAATTTTGAGAATTAGAACTGTTGAAAATTAATATTCAGATTATTATGTAGTAGGAAAAATATGACTGAAAATGATAGGTTGCCATTGGAAACAGACATGTCAACAAAGTTATATCAACATTGTTGCACTGTACATATGAATTGATACTGGTCAATATCCATTATAAGGGGATGACTTTTTTAAAGGTGTTCGCCTCGATCTTTCAATCCCATTTTCAGTTATAAAGATATTTTGAGTATTCTAACTTTTTGACCAATCAGCTGCAAGCAGTTCGTTGTCTCTTAGTGATAAATGTATTTCCGAAGCACAATAATTAAGCACTTGAAACATCAATTTATAAGATAATCTTGATCAATTTTTAAGAAATGTCTTGTTCATAAAAGACGATTTCTGTTGTCAACGGATTAGGGATTTTGTTATCAGTATTGGGTATAAAGTGCATTTAACTTTTAAGATAATATAGCTAACTAGAAAACTACTAATGGAAGAATTGTAAAAGAGGTATCTGCGATTGTGTTCGAACGACAGGTACTTACTTTAATGTGAATTAAGCTTTAGATTTTTTAAGGGATCTATCATAAAAAGAAGTTTCTATGAGAAACAATCAATTCTTCTAATGAAAATGGCATGTGGCAGAACTTTTAGATAGTTTTCGACTGGCAGGTACTTATGACTAAAATTTTAATGTGAATTAAGCTTTTTATCTTTGTTTTTTTAAGGGAATATCACAATAAGATAAATTCCAATGAGAAACAATTGCAATCGATGCTTCATGATAATGGCACGAGCAGAACTAGTTAATTTCTATTTCGTTTGAATTGCATGTATAAATTTGCTTCAGAGTTTGGAAAAAAAAATAAGATAACTGTTTGCCTTGTGTTAAAGCAAATTTTCACTTCTGGTCACTTTTCCAAACACATGGGCTGTTATTTTGGATTGACCAGCTGTCAACTAGATGACTGCATGAAGTTGAATTTTGACTTCATATATTCAGAATTTTTAGAAATACACAATCGTGAGTCAAAATTGATGAATTGTATTCTATGTCTCATCTGCTCAGATATGAGGAAATTAAAATTTATACGAGGGTTACATATATTTGTCTAAAATCATTAGAAATACAGTCGAACTTTAATGGCTTGGACACACAAGGGAACTTTGAAAACAGTTCGAGCCAACGGGGTTTTTGAGATATCGAAGTCAAACTTTGTTTAAACTTGAACGAAGGGACCACATAACAGGGATGAAAGTTTTCCGCGGATCCGCGGATTTCCGCTTTTTTGCTTCCAAGCTGCTCCATTATATTTGTTTTTTTTACCATATTCCTACTTCCAGTTTAGTGGAATTCCGCTTTTTTCTATCAATCACATTTTCATCTCTGACATAAAGGGTTAAAGGCATCCATTGTGTTCGAGTTATTGCAGTTCGAGCCATGGAAGTTCTACTGTATATAGATGTTATAGAGTTAATGCTAACTTGTATATATCTGTTATTGAATTGTATAAATGATGTGTCCCTATGACTCTTTAATCAGCCACTTGTCAGTAAGGGCTGCCGGTGCTATTTACAGACAGTCAATTACAATCTGTACTTGACAGCCGCGTGTTTGTGGTCTGAGAAACAGATGTAAATGAAATATTGGACATATAAACACTGACCCTTTGTCTGAGTATCGGTTGGCAATGAGCCATTTGTTATGTCATATTATACACGTTAGACCTTAATCTAAATGTTTGTTTTTATTAGTTTATTATATAAGCTCAAAGTCATGAATTATCAGATATTTGTATTGAATGTGGGGATTTTTTTTTTTTAGAGTTTTGGGAATGTTGCTCGTCAGAGACACTCAGATGCGTTACTTGTATTTCTGGAAGTAATTACCTAGTCTGATAACATACAAAAATGATTCCCAACATCAATGTAAGAAATATGATCAAATTCCTTAGTTTTGATAAATGCATTAAACATATATACAAAATATTACATGTACAACCGTAGATGATAAATTCAGCGACATTTACCACTTTTTTCGTTTCAGCGACAAAATACATATCAATTCAGCGACATTTTATCTTATAAATTCAGCGATATTTACCTGTAAAACCAGGAAGTGGAGTATGTCACAGAAAAAAAGAAAGAAAAAAAACCTGGCCTGTATTTTCGAAAGAGGCAGGCAGATTCATATGTACTTATAAACAATTATTGAAGTAAATGTCGTGCCACTGACACTACCAACATAGATGAATAACGGTCAATGAATATTAATTTATCTTCATGACAACCCGTTCAGCATTCAAGGCCTTATATTTGTTTGAAAGACATATTGCGTCGGGAACCAACCTACAATTTATTTTTATACGCCCCAGAGTGAAAATTAAGTTTCAATACTTTCCAACTTTATTATAATGAGCAAATAAAAGCAACAAAACCTCTGCCATGAAAACGGAGAACGTACACTTCAACTACACAAAAGTTCCTAGCGATACAATTTTGTATTCATTGACGTTGATATTTACCTTCAAGAACTACCTCTAACTGGTTCTCTATTCACTCTATCTGCTCTATCTGGTACTCTATCTACTTTACCTTATTTGAAAATTTTCATCAATGTATATTTACTTTATTACTTTATTTATGTGAGGTTATGTTTTATTTTATATTTTTATATAATTTATTTAACATTCAGGGTCGCTGAATTTATATCTGATACATAGAAAAAACGTTGCTGAAATGATATACGGAATTACTCAAAATATGTCGCTGAAGTGATGATGTCGCTGAATTTATACGCACCCTGTACAACACAGGGATGAAAGAATTAAAAAATAAGGGAGTAAAACACCCGATTTATGTCTTTAACATGTTTGCCCTATGATTAACATCTTATGAAAGGGGTATATTCAAACATCACTGTTTAGATTGATCTAGAGAAGAAAATTCTCAATTAAGGAAAGTACCGGTATATCATTTGGTGACATTAATTTGCAAGGGGAGATAATCATCATGTCAAGCACTTTGTTTTTAACAAAATATTTGGTAAATTAAGTGCTCAAATAATACTGCATCACAGAATTGTAATCAAGATTTCTAATGAGTTTAAAATTTTCATTAATTTCTATGTTTTTTTGCAGGTCAGTGAAGAATGTAATCTTCTACGACTCAACCTTACGGAAGCTCAGAAGGAATGTGAACAAGCCAAAAATGAAAGAAATCGGTTACAGGTTCAAGTTAAAGACCTAGAAAATACAGTTAAGGTAAAGAATTTTTTTTTGGTTGCATACTGGAGATTATTAATAGTCAAATTAATTAAGTGTTAATATAATGACATTAAAGTTGTAGAGACAAAGGTACAATTGTTTTTTGAACTGAGGTGACTGACACATTAATTGTCGGCGTAAGTGTCCATCGTAGTACATCTTCAACATCAAATACCTACAAAACACTGTAGGACATATAATGGCTGTGTTACATGTGATATTTTTCTCTTTAATTTCAATTCTGCAAACTGGGGGCATCGCATTAAGGTTTCTGACCTATAACTTATTAGATTTTTAGCTCACCTCACGAAGTGAGGAGGGCTTACTGTGGAAGTACATTTATTCGTGGACATCAATTTTCGTGGTTTTGATGAATATCACTATTTCATGGGTACTAAAATTCGTGGTTTTGATTTTTATGCATTTACACTTGAGGGGAAAATGCATTTTGTTGGGAACTTAATTTCGTGGTTTTATGGAACCACGAAATCCATGAAAATTGAAACCCCACGAACAATAGTACTTTCACAGTATGTGATACCCCTAGCATCGGCGTCCGGTTAGGAAGAATGGTTAAGGTCCATTCCTGCTTACTGACATGCCCCACATCAACCATATTGGTATGCCTGATGCATTTTGGGATGATGTCTGGAATG
>MJUU01029611.1:118393-132095 GCA_002080025.1 Modiolus philippinarum
GACTTGGTTAGGTAGAATGGTTAAAGTCCATTCCCGCTTACCGACATGGCCTACATCAACCATATTGGTATGTATGATGCATTTTGGGATGACAACAACAATGCATGCTTCAGATGCTGTCTTTTACTTTCATTTTACGCATGAGCGACTTGGTTAGGTTGAATGGTTAAAGTCCATTCCCTCTTACTGACATGGCCCGTATCAACCATATTGGTAATGTATGATGCAATTTGGGATGACAACAACAATGAATGCTTCGGATGCAGTCTTTAAATTACAATTTATGCATGACTGAATCTGTTATAAGGAATGATTATAGTGCATTCCTGTTTACTGACATGTGCCACATGTGACAATGCTGTGCAACAAGGTGAGCTTAGCAGGCTGTGGCTGCTTTCTATGTTTCAGTACTAACCTCAAACTTATGGGCTTTTGACCACAAAAACTTGTGCAACAATAATTTTGGATTCAGAAGTGAATGTTGTTGTGGAGTTATGCCCCTTGGTACTTGTTTTGTTTAGAATTTGGCTCTAAAATTTTAAAGAATCTTTTATTTCCTGTTTTTCTGTTTTAATAGATTTTGAATTTTCTGCAAGCAATTGTAATTGTGTATTTAAAGGTGTTTCCTGTTGTCTTTTTCTAATAAGAAAATAAACCCCTCATGAAAATTTGCCTCTTTACATCAAGTGATGCCATATCATATGCTTCACTTTAATCACAATTTCACAGACAAATAATGCTTAAATTTTGTTTATTTTTGTTGCACTTTAGACACAATAATAGTACAATGATATGACATCAGTGCTTTGAAAGGTTTTGCAGAAATCAAAAATAGAAAACCAATTTGCTGAAGGCTGTATGAACTCCGATGAATATCCTATTCTGATTAAAAAAGCAAAAACATATAGCGATTTTTGCCAATATTTCTGATCGACAAAACGAAGCAATATTTTATATGTTATGAATATATTTCACATTAATTTCAAGTGAGAACATCCAGAAACTGCTAGTTTTATATACCAAGAGATGTTAACAATTGACTTATATGTCAGTCCTGGAATTGTTTATGTCACTATGGTAATTAACATGTACAATAGATTTCTAATAAACTCGGAAAATAGCATACTGGTCGTTAACTGTTGAAAAGCTTTTTAAGGCATGGGGTATATAAAAAACTGACATGAAAAATAAATCTTATGTCATTTTCATGGAACCAGCAAGTCCAAGAAATAGTTTGTTACCATATTGTCTGGTATGTTTTATGGTATTAACATTAAATAATGGTGCCATTTTCATTGTAGGATCTTGGATATAAAAGAAGAGTAGTTCTCTGTATTGAAAGATTTTCGATGGTCAATTAATTTTCGGCAATTAAACATAAACTCATTTATATGAACTTGTATGAACTAGAAGTCTGGAGACCTGTTTAAACAGAACCATGAGTAAACCAGAAACCTGTCTAAATCATACCCTGATTAAACCAGAAACCTGTCCAAAAAGAACCCTAATTAAACGCGAAACCTGTCTTTTGCTATGAGATAATTTTGTATCACTTTCTACATTTTCACACCCTATGTAAGCCACAAACCAGAATCTTTAGTCCTATAGGAATTCAGTTTAAACAGGATTAACTGTGCAGTCAAATGAACATTTTGACAAACTTTGTCTCAGTTGTGCTTAGGGGCCACAAATTGGGGGAACCAACATAGCATCTGAAATTTAATGAAGAAAATGGGAAAAAAAGGAATGAAAGTGAATCCAGCCATAAATGAGGAGATGCTTGCAATTTTACAAAATTTTGTAAATTTTAATATTACATGCATCATTTTCACAATTGTAGAATGTGAGAACAGTTTGTCACTGCTAGGGCTTGCCTGACCCAAGGATTGTAATACATTAGAACTCTGTAGCTCCAACTGCAATAACCCAAACACCACGGATGCCTAGAACAATTTTAAGACCCCTTTGTGCTAGTTAAAACATAATTCAACCTTGTTATCTGGAACACCTCTCTGGCTCGAATTGTTTACATTGGTCCCTTGGGTGTTTGAACTATTCTACCGTACTTGGTTAGAGGTGGTTAATTTTTGTATGATTGACAATTGTTTTAATGCATAGAATTTCATACCTTATGATATGGTGCCAGGTGATTTAAGGGCCGTTCATATGGTAACATTTAACCTTGATTATTCCAGATATTTTATAAGAATATATAACAATTTTAATATTTCATTTTTCAACTTACAGAATCTCAAAGACACAGCTGAACAGTTTACACAGTTAGAACATGATTACCAGAAAACAGTCCAAAAATTACAGGAAAAACAGTCCCATTTTGATAATTTACAACAGGTAAATTTGTGACATAGATAGAAACTTTATAGGGATTTTCAGTCTCGTCATGTGAAACGGAGAAATCACGATAAAATTGCAATTTGAAAACGTTTCCTGCCAAAATATGACGTTGCAGGGTTATGACCTTGAAATTTTTAGCATTAAACGTCATATGTTTTTGTTTAAAATGCAACTTTTGGGTACAAGTTTTGGTCCCGGAAGTTCCAAAATGAAAAGAGACTTACAGACCCTATTCCAGTAAATAAAAATTTATCATTTTTAAAGGTGCATGACTCCATCACAATGAAAAAAGTCATAATATTTAGTTTGTGTGCACATAGAATATACCCTATAGCAGTGAAGTCAAAATGGTAGGTTTGTGTATGAAAAGTTGTATTCATACACACTGTACTGAATAGTGTTAAATTTTAGAGAGGTTCTGATTTGTGCTATATTTGTAAGGTTTATTGAAGCGTGAAAATAGAAATTCACGAAATTGTTGTCCTTATATCCAAATATATGATTGTTCTTTACACAATTTTTCATTTGCAAAAATTGATGACTGCTACAAATTAAAACCTTCCTTTGGAGACCACATCTCGAAATTATATTTCCATGAAAGTTGCCTGGTAATGGTACTCTTATATTTATATGCTTATAATTTTGATTAAATGCACTTAAGCCAGTGCACTTAAGCCAGTGGTGTCTTTTTGTTTTGCCTGCACTCGTCATGCAGTCAGTGAATAGATCCAGGATAAAGTTAAAACTATAGCGCCAAATCCATGAAGACATAAAATTAAACCAAAATACAACTACATAAAGTCACGTCCATTTACTGTATAAGTGATTATTTTCGCTCTTACTTAATTTATCTTTATTTGCGGTTTTCCTAAAGTCCCACAAATTGCATACCATCAAATATAATTTAAATGAGACTATAAATACAGAAAATGATAAGAAATCACAGTAATTCATTTGGCGGAAATAAATTGAACAATATTTAAAGAAATGGTAAAATTTTTGACCTGTGAAAATAATTACTTATTTATTATATAATCATTTATTTTATGTCATGACTTATTTTTCAGTCACACGACCAAACAAAGAATGACTACGAAGAAGCTTTAAGTAAATTACAGGTCAGTTGTTTATATTTATATACATGTAATACAAAATTTTACGTTAAGTTTAGGTTTAATATGTCATGCCTTAGGAGACTAATGTCCAAACTAGTTGTTAGATATAGTGCACCCTCACCATATTGCCACCTTTTAGACTAAGCTAAATTTTGGCGATTAGTGAGGATGGCAATATATCGAGGGAATAAATATCAAAGATTCCATGTAATTTTTTGAAAATGGGTGGCAATAAGTGAGGGACTGCCATTAAGACCGGCAGTATAACCAGGGAACAGGACACTGTAATATGATCAAAATCTTTGTCATAGCTTAAGCCACCTCACAGGATAATTTACCCAATTTTGTTTTGACATTACAATAGAATTTGCTCCCAAAAATAAAGTAGTAGCTTTCATAAAAATATGATATTTGTACTGTTTGAATCTAAACAATTCATGAATGTGGGAAATATATCTACATTGAATTTATTACCATTTGTAATACCTTAAGTCCAAATGTTACAATTCACAGTCACATTGGTTAAAATCATGGGCATTATGGCGGATTTCTCAGATGATTAACATATTTAATTTGCAATTCTTCAATGAACATACCAATATTCCTCTAGTAACACCTATAAAACTCCTCCTAAACTCCTGTCTTTTGTCTGCTCAACTTTCTGTAGAATTCTATTGTATACCAATTTGTACTGCCTGAAGGGGTTTACCTTGATACTCCAGTGATGACAAATTGGTATACAATAGAATTCTATAGAAAGTTGAGTAATTGATTAGCAGACAAAAGACAGGAGTTTAGAAGGAGTTTTATAGGTGTTACTAGAGGAATATTGGTATGTTCATTGCAAATAAAATACGTTAATCATCTGAGAAATCCGCCATAAGTGAAAATACATGGTGAAATTACAAAATACAGCTACCTCTTCCCTGAATTATTTGTAAGTGAGAATTTGCTTCTTGACATGTTCCCACACTGATTTCTGTATTTAAGAAATAATTAATAGCAGGTATATGTTTATTGGAAATTTAATCATGGGCTGGGCTTTTATATTCAAATTTAACCCAGAGCGCTTGTGAGGGGTTAAATTTACAAATATAAAGGCCAAGCCCATTGTTTAATGACAATAACCATATACCTGCCATGAATTATTTTGATTCTGATATGACAGAAAATGGAATTTTTCATTCCGAAGCGACCTATCAGAAGGCGGATTTCTTGCCTCCATTGCTGTCTGTGTCTATAACGTCACAATACACAATCTGACGTTTTCAAACAGATGCAAGTTCAACATTCAAATCGAAAGCAAAACAATACACATTTACATCACTGAATGGCATGATTTAGTCAAAACATGTTCTTAACCTTTATTTCCTTCATAAACTAAGACAAACAAAATTAAAAACATTGTTGTTTTTCATCCTGTTTACTCAAATTACAATACCATTTGCGCATGTGCAAAATATATGGTTATCGAGAATATACTTGTAGACGATTTACAAGAGGAATGTAAGATTATCAATTATATTTATCTAGCATTGAAAATTTCAGCAGTCTTTGATTTGTACTAGAAATAAAAGATAGATGGACTTGAATGTAAAATCATACTTCCCAATTTGTAAACTCCAATATTAAATGATAATAGACTATTTGGTTTCTTTTCGTTCTATGTAAACTAAGAATTATATACTTTTTGAAATATAAGCTCATGATTCTGATACATTTTTACTTAAAGTTATTGATTTTACCACTTTTCCATATAGGCCAGATTCAACATATATCTAGTGCGGGCATGATTTGTGTCACATTTATCATACTGAAACACAAATTTAAACTTTATGCAGGGGACGTACTTCTCTTAGCTTTTAAATGTGTACAAACCTCAAAAGATTTCTTTGAGGGATAAAATCTGTTTTTTTTTAACATTAGCTAAATCAGCTGAAAATTAATGATATCCATTTATTAAATTGAATACATCAGGAATGCAGAATTTTCCATTTACCTGAATTGAATTAGAGCAAAATGTTTCATTTAATGCAATCAATTAAATTAAGGGAAATTGCCATTTTATGTAGAAAATGGATCACCAAGTAAAAATTTTAATTGCAAAAATTTTTTTTGCAGGGCCGTGTTGGTGATTTACAAAACCAGTGTCTGCGGCAGGAAGAGAAACATAAAGCGTTAACGGAAGAGTTAGAACAGTTACGAGCTGCTGCTAAAGCAGCTAAAAATAGTCCACGAAACAAATCACAAAATACCTCATTAACTCATAACAAATCAGGTCAGTTATTAACCAGAGGAAATGTACTTTTGTTTCCTGTTTTTAAGAAAATCTACATGGAAAAATTAAAAAATTCCAGACTCTTGTTTCCTGAATAAGGAAAATTAATCATGTTTCTTGGTATAGAGATTTAATTTGGTATCTATGGTTACATGTTTTTGTGTTAAAATTGATTAATAAATTGATCTGCACCAAGGAGACATAAGTTGTTGAAATGGCCATATTTAGAAACTAAGTGTACAGCAATATTGGTGTTTAGTTATTTAACATATTGATAATTTAAAAAGCCAAGATTTTAGATTCAATTATTTTTCTGCTCCAAGATGCAGGATCAGGGGCAATATTGTTTTTGTCCTGTCTGTGTTTCTGTGTGTCCAAAACTTTAATCTTTGCTGTAACTTTTGAACTATATATAGATAGACTTTTCATACTGAGCAAGTGTAGAGGTCTAGTCAAGAAGAACATAAAAGGCAAAATAAATGTAGGTTAGATCAAAGGTCTAGAAGGCAGAGGTTAGAACTTTCCATTGGAATAAAGGAGCTGCTGGTGGCATTTGTAGTATTTCACAAACACATCTTGTTTGTGTATGGAAAAGTAATTATTTAATTGAAATCCAAAATTTTGTGTTACAGCATTTTGTGTCACTCTAAAAATGATTACATGAAACTCAATATTTGTATAATTTCAGATTCATTTAGTTCTTCAGCATATGACTCACAGAAACATATCGAATCCAGTGAAACAAATATAGTAGAATCATCAAAATCATTAGACACAGGTAATGGTCATAATATACAGGTGTATATGTATTTTTCTCCTTTCCATTTACCAGCTTGCCCTTAGTGTACTTATAGCAGGGGCTCACACAGGGTAATATTTTTATATTTGTATGCTCTGTCTGTGCCTAAGCTTATAGCTGTTTACTTTTACCTTGATTTTGCTTTACATATTTTATCTTTATTAATATTTAAAACTTTATTTACTACAATTAATGTACAATATATGATATTAGGGGTTAAATATATGTAAGGGAAGGTGAAAGTTTAATCAGGCCCTAAAATTTACTGCATGATGGATTTTTGTATTAAATAGACAGAAAGGACATTGGTGGTGGATTGGTTTGGTAGTCTAGAAATGCCTCAAAATTAGTTTATAAAAGGTTCACATGTAGGAAAGATCTACAGTTGCCTGGGAGGGAATGTCAGTTATCTCTTGAGACCAAATTATTTCCTGTAACCAAAATTGAACTTTAAAGATATTGGTGAAAAAGTGTAGAGTCAAATTAATCAATTATTTAATCAATAAACAAGTCAATGAAACTGTTAAATTTACAAATAAAAAAAGGGAGTATCTGAAAGTAAATATCACTAATGTTCATTAATAACACACTAGTTCTTTATTAATACCAAATATATGTAGAACCTTAATTAGTTGAAACCTTTTATTCCTAGTATTAAAAAAATGAAGTTAATTTAACCTTTCACCTTTAAGTTGTCTTTCCTATTAATCATTCAGTTCGTGACCTTTTATGTTTAATCTTGACCTTTTGACCTCATCATAGAGAAGTAAATGGTGATGGTCCATCATAGTTTATTTTTATTTTTTGGAATCAGGTTTTGCAGATGATGATGATGTAGAACTGTCCAATGTTCTTTCTCCAGACCAAGGGAAAGGCAACCAATCAGAATTGAATGAAGATCCAGAATTAAATGAAATTGCACAGAAATTAAAGGAGTTAGAGGCTTCCTCTGAATCTGAGGAGGAAATAGTACCAGAGGAAGTGATTTCTGAGGAAATAATTCCTATTGAAGGTTTAAATTCATTTTTTTTTGTAGTACTGTGATGTTATTGAGTACCAATTTTCATGCCAAAACGAAGGAAGTGAACTTTTTTTTCTAGTCACCAGTTTGCCATTGTTCCATTTTTTCTTCCGAACCAAGCAATCAAATATTGCCCCTCAACCTGCAAAAGATATTCAAATTTTTTTTATTTAGCTTTTTAAAAAAATTCAGAAGGGAAGGGCTAAAATTCAGCCAAAACTTTACTGATTTACAAGCATTTCGTATGTAATGGTACCTCTTAAAATTTGTTTCTGGTTGAAAATATGAGGATTTCCAATGTTTCACTCCCATTTACGTATAATTCCTTGACCAAAATAGGAAGATGTCAATCTCATTTTGTCAAATTTTGTTTTTCCTTCATTGCAATTTTAGGAGGGTATAACTACCTACCCACTTGTGTCCAAAGTACCCCCAAAATCTGGGATGAAGTCCAGAGTCTATTTTTTTATTTTTTTTATTTATTTATTTTTTTTTTTTATATTTAAAGTACAAGTACAAAATGCTCGGACTTTCGAGTCTGTGGAGTCCATGGACTCAAGTGGTTAAGTCCAAAGTACACCAAAAATAAGGCCAAAGTCCCGGGGTTATACCCTCTTTGAGGGGGTGATCAATCTTTCTTCCTGCCAGGAGGGGGGGGGGATTAAAATTACATGAAGTTTTTAAAAAAATATCTATGCAAGAATTCTTGTGTCTTGTATAAATTCTATCGTTGCAAATGGAAGGAAAAATTTTTAGTTGCCAAAGGACAGAAACATTAAATGAAAAATCTGAAATATCTCTGTATAGTTTGTTGNGGCTTTTGACCTTGACCTCAATTTCATGGTCTAGTGAACAAAGTTGAGTGTTTCTGATTAGAATAGTTTCTTAATTACTGTAAGTGGAATGGTAATAATATTTGGCTTGTAGGTTGCTCTTGAGTAGTGCATGACTGTTTTAGCGACAAGCAGGGACGGGCGAGACATCTATTAGGGTCCACTCTTGTTTAATTTTTTTTATTTATTTAATTTTTTTTTTTGATATTTAAAGTACAAGTACAAAATGCTTGGACTTTCGAGTCTGTGGAGTCCATGGACTCAAGTTGTTAAGTCCAAAGTACACCAAAAATAAGGCCAAAGTCCTGGGGTTATACCCTCTTTGAGGGGGTGATCAATCTTTCTTCCTGCCAGGAGGGGGGGGGGATTGAAATTATATAAAGTTTTTAAAAAAAATATCTATGCAAGAATTCTTGTGTCTTGTATAAATTCTATCGTTGCAAGTGGAAGGAAAAATTTTTAGTTGCTAAAGGACAGAAACATTAAATGAAAAATCTGAAATATCTCTGTATAGTTTGTTGTCCCTGTTATAATCTAACTCACAAGTATTAGTGAGGGAATCTCTCTGACTTTAACAAAGTCGTCACAGAGAATAATTGGTACTCAATACAATACTCAGTGAAGAAATGTATATGTACAACACAATATTCCAAATATATACACACGCCTGTACATTAGAGTATGTAGCACTGAGTGCTGGTATATATTATTAGACTATGTCCCTTTTCCCTGAACAGTATCGTATATAGCCACAAAAGAGGCCAAAATATAGTTTGCAATAATTTCTTGTATTCATTTAAAGAGAATCTACATGATTTTATAATGTATTGAAATGTATACACATGTAAAGTTGAACTTATGGCTTAAACTGCAACAGTTCCATCACAATGGATGTTTTGAGCCCATTTTCTGGTCCTTTTGTTCAAGTTTAAACATAGTTCCACCTTGATAACTAGAACACCCCTCTGATGCAAACTGTTTTCATCTGTTACTTAGGTGTTACAGCCATCAAAGTTGAACTGTATATGAAACAAACATGGCTTTTTGTATTGGTGAATATGCTTTTTTATTAACCTGAAAACACAAATATTCACCTCGACTTATTGTCTTGTTGAAGACTCTTTTATAGGTCATTTAAAAAGAATTTTCCCATCTGCAAAAGGCTATAACTGTTTAACACACAAAATAAATAAAAATGCTTTCAAATTTTTATAGAATTTTGAACTCCTATTGATTAAAATATATTTATTCTTAGCATGTAGTGACCTAATCAGTTTAGTTGAGCATTGTTTTTGGCATAAAGTTTATTTTCACATTAATGTTTGCTTTTCAAATTTATCAGGTTTTTAATCTAGTGCTACTGTAGTGATGTAGATGTTGACAGGAATAAAAGCCCCGTCCTTGATAAACTGGAGTTTTCTATGTATCATGTGCATTTTTGTCACATGTACATTTACTCCATATCCTTTCATTTTTCCTAGGTAGTAAAAATGCATCGATGTGATTTTGATTTTGAAAACATTTTGAAGAAAAAAGGATGAATGGTGCTCTTCATGTGTTGTTTGTATAAAGTCATTAATTTCCCCACTGGCAATATTGTACTCTTTTGTCAAACTAAAAGGTTAACTACAAGTCTCCTCTGTAATTGGTAGACAGATTAAAAATTTACTGTTAGACCAAAGAATGAACTAAAAATGAACTCTCAAACTAAAGGATAAACTGTCAATATACTCTATAACCAAAGTGTAAATTTGAAAGGAAATCATTTTAAGTTTGGTAAGAGAGTCTACTCTCTAACCAAAGTATAAACTAAAACTGTACTAATCTAGTTAAAAACCAAATAGGTAATTGAAATATTTATACATTTGTATTAACTAAATAAATAGATAAAAAAAAAAAACAAAAATCACTGTACATACATGTTTTATATCATGCATAAATGTTGATATCTGCAAATTTTCTTGCACGGCAGCTTTTGCATATAATGCATGCACACATTTTTATTGTCATTTATTAATTTTATTTTCTACTATATAGCCTGCATTTTTATAAAATTTATACACAGAAGGATTTTGTACTCTTTAAAACTTAATACCTTTAAGAACTTTAAATTAGATACTGTTGAAGATTATTTTAGTGATATGTTATGCCATGAATACTCTACTGTATTGGCAAAAGATGTCTTAAAATGTCAAATAGTAACAATATTTACTTTTTACTACAAAAATTGTTTTTTTAAATAAGATTATCTTCTTAAATGATTGAAATAGGTTCCATCCTATCTAAACAATACTGAATGACTTTTTTGTGTGGCTTGTTATAGGCAGAATCAATACATTAGCCGATTAGGACAACTATTTTTTATCATGAGTTGTCCTTTGTCATATCTCAGTTTGTTTATCCTGACTTCTTCAAAACTGATAATAATATTTCAAGGAAACTCAGATTATTTGTTAACAGGTTCAAATCGTGCACCTCATTTTTCCTAATTTTAGTTTTTCACTGTTCCAATAAAGCACATTTGTAGTGCAGGCACTATAAGTGTTCAATGGAAAACATATCAAATGTTTAAATGTTAAAATTGAAATTGAGATTAGCTGTAATTTTCTGTTATTTGGATAAAATGTATAACAAATAGATGTTCAGATAAATAATTTTATATTTCTTTTATAAAAATATGACAGAAGTTTTATTCTTAATTTTCAAGTTGTGTTGTATAATTCTATAAATAACTACAAAATAAATTTTATGTAAAAAAATGCTGGAAAATTTTTCAGTGTGACATTTTTACAACTTGTGTTTTGAAATTAATAACTTTTGAATTTATCCATTTCAGATAAGGGAGAAGACTCCGGCATGGAAAGCAATCTTGATAAAAAGGTAACACATTCTTTTCCTAATTCAGACTGTTGCAATAAACAGAATTATACAACACTCGTGATTCAATGAGTTTATATGTAAAGATATTGGGTAAAGGTTACTAAACAGTCTTACACCTAAGGCAGAGTTCTAAAAATAGCTCCAATGGAAAACTAATGATAAGAGAGCTTAATTTCAGCCCTGTTTTGTGGGTTAGGTGTACGACTGTAAAACAACAACTGTACAAATCTTAAAATAGATAAAATTAATCACATTCTATTGCAAGCTTCTCATGTAGGGCTAACCAAACTGTATTTAAGGTGATTATGTTGCCCTATTGTAATTCAAGTGCCTAAAATGAATCCTAAAAATGACTAAAATTATATTGATGAGAGAAATATCTAAATATTAAATTTTACGCAAATGATTTTCTTTCATTCACAGTCCAAAGAAGAAACAATGGAAGAAGATAGAGCTGAAATGTTGGAGAAAAAAGGTCCTATTACAGTTTATATAGCTAAATATACTTATGATCCCTACCACCATTCCCCTAATGATAATCCTGATGCAGAGCTGCCTCTTAACTCAGGGGACTATGTTTTAGTGTATGGAGAAATGGATGAGGTAATTTGTACTTTATGTTACACTTTTGTAATTGCCGAACATCATGTGATTGTTTTTAAGCTGTCAAAACTCATCTATTTTGCATGATATGATGAAAAAGTATCTTTGAAGACAGTACGATGACCCCTAGATGCTTTGTTTTTGGTCGTTTTAACCTGGATATGGGATGTTGTCTCTTTGACATTTATCCCATTTCCTTTCTTTTTCATATTGACATGTCTAATGTGATTTTCACATCCAGAAATTTTTTGAAGTACAATCAGTCTTGCTCTAGTGGTCACTTTGAATAATGCTGAATGAATCAAAACATCTCCTTTATAATTTTTGCTTCTGTTAAAAAAAATTAGGATAGATAGAGTAAAGGAATCATATCAGTATTTTTAGAATTGTTTCTTAACAGAAGTTATCAGAAGGCACAAACATATATACAAAATATGAACGTAACTACTTGAACAGATGTATATTTTAAAAATGTGAGTATGATTTGTAAAAATGTGAATGTTTGTTCTTGATAGGATGGTTTCTTTGATGCAGAGTTAATGGATGGAAGACGAGGATTGGTGCCGTCCAACTTTTTAGAAAAATTATCAGGTAAACCTTGATTTATATACTTTAGTGAATTATTTTGATATATGGAATATAAGACATTTTGTTTTTGATACAGACTTAATCACAGGCAGTATCAAGTGAGCCCATTAGGGAGTATCAAGTGAGCCCATTAGGGCCACTTTGATGCATTTCTCTTTGATAAAGTTGGTATCAGAGACAAAATGTCCTATCTTTATTTTATAGGTAATTCACAAAATGATAAATAGAATTTGATACTAAATTGAAATAAACTGAAATTCCTATTTTAAAGTAGTTAATATATTAATTATTGCAATAATTAATATGCATTTTTATACCCCTCCACACGTAGTGGCGAGGTATAATGTGATACTCTCAGTCTTGTGTCCGCCCATCCGTCTGTCCGTCAGTCCGTCCATCCCCTGAAGGCTTCCGACTAATTTCCATGTGAACAAAATAACATAAGGTCTTCAATCTTGGTATGTAACTTGTTTACCACAAAACTCAGGTAAAGTTCGATTTTGGGTTAAGAGGTCCAAAGAGTTCATGAGTTATGCCCCTTGAAACTTTGAAATTTTGTGAATTTTAGGGTTTCTGACTGATAACTTGTGAACAAAATAAAATACTGTCTTCAAACTTGGTATGCAAGTTGTTGGTTCATAGTTCCAAGGGGTCCAAATGCCACTTGACAATTTGCAAATTGTAGGGTTTTTGACTGATAACTTGTGAATGAAATATGATACTTTCTTCAAACTTGGTATGTAACTTGTTTACTACAAAACACAGGTCAAGTGTAATTTTTGGTTCAGGGGAACATAGGGTTCTGGAGTTATATGCCCCTTTTAACTTAGAAATTTTGTGAAACGTGGCAGGGTATCATGTAATGCACCATTACTATTTTTCATTCAACATTCAAGTGTTTGAACACGACAAGTAGTACTAAAGCAAAGCAATGCACACAGACATATTCACAGTGACCTGATAATTTTGTATCCAGTTGAGTGATGCTGACATAATCAGCCACTGTACATACAAATTACCAATAATAATTCATATCTGTGATGGTAAAAAGCAAAAATTATATGAAATAAATGTATACATGATAAAATTAAGATTTAGAACCAGAAAATTATGTTGTCTGCAAGACTTGTATTGTGATCCTGAAAATTCACGATAAAATTGTGATTCAAAAACATTTCCTGCCAAAGTATTAAGAACACCTGAGGATGTTATGATGGTAATTTTTTTTTC